>PITA01005415.1:0-111007 GCA_004023965.1 Spilogale gracilis
TGCACCCCCGCTGCGGTCCTGGAGCCTGCACCCCCCACCCTCTGGTCCCGGAGCCAGCAGGCTGCTCCAATCCCAGAACTCTGGGGGCTACAAAGTCTTACATTAACAAGGCCACAGAAGCTATTGGCTGGCATTAAGGAACTGCACAGAGTGTTATGAGGTGACTTTTTAGAACATGATGGATAAAATACACATAACATAAAATTTACTAGCATAATGTTAAGCATGTTCAAGTGTACAAGGCAGGAGCATTAAGTATCATGTGGTTGTCACCACTGGCTAGTTCCAGAAGTTTTTCATCCCTTCAAGTGGAAACCCTCTACCCTTTGAGCCACCATTCCCCACTTCCTTCTGACCTCAGCCCCTGGAAACCACTAACCCACTTTCTGTCTCTATGGACTTTGCTATTCTGGATATTTTATGGAAGTGGGAGTCAGACACTGTGTGGCCTTATGATGTCAAGGTTCATCCATATGGTAGCATGTGTTGGTTTCATTTCTTTTATTCATTTTGGAATAATGTTCCCTTGTATGAGCATACTACATTCTGTTTATCCATTCACTTGTTGATGGATGTTGGGGTATTTCTACCTTTTGGCTATTGTGGATAATGCTGCTGTGAACCTCTGTGTATACGTTTTGGGTGGACCTCGGTTTTCGGTTCTTTCAGGTTCTACCTAGGAGTAAAATTACTGTGTCACATGACAGTTCTATGTTGAACTGAATGAGGAACCTGCACAAACTTCCACAGTGGCTGTACTGTTTTACATTCTTAGCAGCCGTGTGAGGGGAGGTAATGACTTTTAGAGCCCAGAGTGTCAGCCACTCTGGTGTAAACGAAAAATATTGTGTGGAGTGAGGCTCAGTGCAGAGTAGCTGGGGCCAAGGGCATTGGGAGGGGACAGGGAGGGGACGCAGGGCCTGGGGAACTTGGCTGCAGTTCATAAGCATACCTGGGTAGCCTGGGGCCCAAACTTTAGGCTAAGCCTCTCTAGTTTGGTGGCAATGTGTGACAGGAAGTGTAAGGGGCAGTGACTTGGGCAGGGAAGGACCATGTGGTCTGGGGCGATGCTGGGAGGGGTGGGGAGGGCTGCTCTGGGTGGTGTTTGTGGGCTGAGTCCGGGATGGGGCAGAGGATGGGGTGAAGCCTGGTTAGAGATCTGAGCCCAGCCCACAGATGAGGCTGATGGACGAAGGAGTGTGTGATGGGGGATGGGGGTACTTCATTGGATTCCAGTGCAGAGGGACCATATTTTACCCTCAAGCAATGCCCCTTTCCTGAGGCAGAGGCAGTTGGTTGCCCTCTACCTGGGGTTAGGTTCTGAAGCATGTGAGGTGAAATCACATATGGTCCAAAGTATCCTTGAAAATCTCTCATTTTCAGGACCCTGGCCTTGGAAGCTCAAAAGCCAAAATTTAGCTTTTTTGTTTGTTCTTCAGCAGTAGCTTCTTTTTCCTTAGAGCAGTGGAGGTCAAGGCCTAGTTTGCTTGAGATAAGAGTAATAGGGAAAATAAAGAGATTGGGGGAGGAGGTGGCAGATAAGTAGAATCAAATATATGTGAGTTAAGTGTATATATGATGTGATGCCCAGGCCTTCTGGCTGCTGTACTGATTGGCTCAGGACCGAGGGGGGGGGCGGCTGGGAGGACCAGAAAAGCCAGCAGGAGCCCCAGCTCAGCACAGGCAGGGTTGGGATGGCCCCTGCAGCATACCCAAGCCCCAGGAGCCCAGACTGCATCTCAGTGCACCTGGGCCAGGTCAGTGCCGACTTACAGTGTTACGATTTATCAGTGTTACCATTTCATATTGATGCCTCCACATTCACTGCCTCCTAGAAGCATCTGGTCATCAGGAAGCTTATTCCCAGTTTACAGATTGAGGCTTAGAAAGAGAATGGCTTTCAGAGTTGCCTGACGAAGAGACAGAACTAGGACACACACCTGGGACTTCTGGCTTTAAATTCAGCATTCTTTTTCTTGTGTTCTACTTCTGGAGGGGAGCTATCTGATATTGGAGCTAATCTTTTCCAACGTCCTCTTTGTTAGAACAGAGGATAGTCTTGGGGTCACGAGGTGCTGAGAACCTAGGAAGCAATCAGGGTCATGTCTGTTTCTTACATAACTTTCTCCGCAGGCTCTGGTCAGACGTAAGATAGATCTGTTTTCTCTGTCTCTGCCAGGACCATCTTGGCCCCCGGCTGTGCCCCCATCTGTCTGAGCCCCTTTCTGGGCAGCGGCCTCCCAAAGAAACAGCCCTCAGCGGCTGAGATTTTTGGGTCGAGCCTCAATTGTGAGGAGGCAGAGTTAGAATCTTCTGCCACAGCCTGGCTTTCAGCAAATGGTAAGCTCGACTTGAGGGCAACATTCAATTATGAAAATCTATTTCTCTTGCCACATTCAAAAAGTCTCCTAATGTGCCTTTGTGCACATACAAATTTAGTGACACATCACTAAATGTGTATGAGGTTGCCATGGAAATGTCTCTCTTCTAACATGGCATTCCAAGAGCAAAGAGAAGGGAAGTTTTCTCTGTAAAGAGAAGCAGAGCAGAACTTGGCTAATTGTCATCACATGAATTCCCAAACTGTCATTCTTCCCTGACTACCTGTCTCCTACTTCCTGTCAACAACCTAATGCTGGAAGCCAAATGAGCACGCCGCATTTCCTCAAGAATTCCACAAGCATTGTTTTTAACCCCTGTGCCAGGCACAGCCTAGGAAGGATGCCAGGACTCCTGATTTGAGTTTTCACCTAGCTTAGAAAGTGCACCTTCCTGGACCGTCTTGCATATGCCACTCGTGAACACTCAAGTCTCACTCACCAGTGAGTCTGTGTGGACTGTGCAGGCTGCGTGGGTCTTCAGAAGATGCTTGACATTTTCCTCCAGAGACCCTGAGCTTCAGAAGGTTTTTGTCTTTGTGACAGATAGCACGATGTGACAGTGTCCAGAGCGTGCTAATACGAAGGCACCTTTTGAATGCCAGGAATCCCAAGTATTTTCCTAGGAGTGGTGTGAATCCACAGAGTGAGGGGGAAATGGAGAAGAACCTCAGAGACTTAAGTCTGACTGAATGCTTTCCCGTTTCTGGCTCGTCTTGCCCTGGTTTCATGTCTGTGCTGTCGACTTTCTTCATTGCTCCTATCTATGAACAAAGAAGTTACTGTATTTCTGGACTTTATTGGCTATTTCTGAGGTTATCCTTGATCTGTATCGGCTGACCCCTTCACTAGGTCATGGGGTTCACTGGTATTCCCAGTTTGGAGCTGGGTTGCTGTTCTTAAGCGTTCTGAAGTCAAAGCTGATGGGCCTTTTTGCTACTATAGTTCACCAGTGACAAGCTTCAGGGTGGGGACCTTAACATCTTGCCTTGCACACCTGCCCTAGGAACCTGTCATTTCTATTCTCAGTTGCTCTGGATTTCTCTGCAGGCCAGTTTGGCCTGTGAGATTTTGCTGTCATTTCACAGGTAAGAGATGGTTTCAGGTCTCAGAGGTCAGTTCACCCATTGCATGTTTCTGTTCCGGGCACCCAACACACATGTGGCTCCTGGGCTCGAGGGTCCCAGAATACCAGACTCCAAGGGGACTTCCTGGTTCCTTGGGATCCGAGAGCCTGCTTGTTGCCCTGCTCCAGCTGCCCTACATCTGATAGGAGTATCTGGTTCCCGTCCAGGATCATAAGGTGAACTCCAGAGGTTGTACACATTCCAGCCTTATTGCTTTTCATGTTGAAAATCGCAGGATGCTCCATCTTGCCCATGGCCATACTAGCTTTGCAGAGACCTTTTGTTATTTGCCAAGCTGAGTGGCCAAGGTGGCGGGACAAAACCAGCTTTATATGTGGGCTACCAGCCCCCCAAGTACTCAAATCTGCATTGCTGATGGGATCCTACTGGGTCTCCCCTTCCCTTGGGTGTGAAGCAGGTCCTTCCTGCCATGAGACAGATTGTTCTTGCTTTTATAAATGAAGGTCTCAGTGTTGTTCCTTAGCCAGTATTTATTTCTCCTGCTGTCAAGGGATGGACAAAGAGTCAAGTGGCTCATTGCTGACTGTGACCCTGTTGATCATATGGAAGCTGGACCATGAGCTGAGAGGGCTCCAACCCGAAACGGTGTAAGGGTTTGGAGCCTTTTGTAACCAAGTCAATGCCCAGTGCTCACCATGCTGGGGCCTCTGAGAAACCTGTCTCGCTCTGCAGGCAGCCGCCGCTCCAGGGTGCTTCTGTGGTTGTTCTGAGCTTATTTGGGGCTGTATTGAGAGCTCGTGACCTCCCCCTCAAGCAACCAGGTCAGACGTTGCCTGCTTTAACCCTGTAGCCTAACCAGATCTCCCTTCCAGCAAGGGACAGGGACTTGAAAACTCTATTTGGAGCTATACAGAACTTATCTCTGATGTAGAATGTTCTGAATTCTCTTTCTACCATTTTAGGCTCTGATTAATCTGGCACACTTGGATAGTTAAATGTCTGTTAGGAGAGCTCCCTACCCCTTTTTGCTCTTGGCTTGTGAAAGTAAATATCAATTTAGTTCTTATAGAAGAAAAATAAAGGAGACTTGGTTGTCTTCCTAATCCACAAACCCTGTAATTCTCACCTGGAAAATCTGGCTCTCCTATTTCAAATCAGTTCTAATGGCACAGGCTAAAGGGAGGCTTTATTGCTCTTATCTGAGCTTATTTCTAAACTTATTTTTCAACTTGTTCATTTAGTAAATAAGAACCCCTCAGAAGAGAACTGGAGGGGATTGGCTTAGGAGAAAGGGAGAAAGGCAGTGATGCCCACAGGAAGAGTTGGGGAGGGAAGCTTGGTTCTGGAGAGATTCTCATCTACTGCATACTCGGACTGGAGTCTACCAATTAATGAGCAAACATTCTAGAAATCAGTGGATGCCAAGAACCAAGGGCCTGGCCACTGCTGAGTCTTTTAGAGTGTGTCCCAGAGGAAAGCACAGACTAGCCCTTGCCAGAGACTTCTATTGGTAACTGGGCCCAGCTGGCCAGAAAGACAAACTGCCCAGTTGGAGGGGTGAGGGGTTTCTTGGTTCTTCCAGGCCTGGACCCTGAGTGTGCGTGGCTCTTCAGCTGTACTTTAGGCTTCTTGCTGAGCTCACTGCCTTCCTGGGGCCAGGAAGGGCCAGTTCCAGGCTGCTTGTTGCCCTATAAGTCCTTTGAATTGGGCAGATTCTTGTTCTGCCCCTGTGACTTGGGAGTAGCCTCCCAGCAGGTGGAAAGGGCAGCCCATACCCAGCACTGTGGACAAAGGTTCCTGAAGGCAGCGCCTGGCCCTTCTGTCTGTGGGACTGTGACTCAGGACAAAACTCCGTATCTTCAAGTAAGATGCTCTCTGCAGAGAGAGACTAATGTGTGTTCCTCTGGCTCTTGTCACTGAGCAGGTTGCCCAGAATTAACATGCTCACCCTTTAACCACAAGCTGATCCTTCTGGCCTGGTAGAGCACATTCTAATTCCCACCCTGGCCAGGGCCTGAGGTCAGCTGTCAGTAAAAGAGAGATGTTGTGCAGGGGAAAATCTGTGCTTTTGGGGGCTGTATCAGGTTTATTTCAGGCATTTCCTTAGACTACAGGATTGTGGGATTTAGAAATGCAATGAAGTCCTGTTCCATTGGAGACGTGTTAGCAGCATGGTCCCACATCAGTGCTCCGGGAGGTACCGATGGGGAGGGAAGACACTGCAGCCCGCTTGCTGAGCAGGGATTGCAGTGCAGTTTGGAGACCCCGAGGGCCGTTCCTGCTTCCCAGCAACCTCTACCCAAAGTTAAGTGCTTTATCTTTCTGATTTGCCCCTTCAGCAGCTCCTGACGTCTGAGTCTGAGGGGCTGGCCCCCAGGCCTCCAAGCACTTCCCACGGACACCAGCAGCCACTCTGCTCCCCGAGGAGCCAAGGAGCCTTTGCCCGTGTGTGTCAGGGCTGGAAGGCCTGTGTGGCCCCTGGCAAGATGTTCAGGCCGCGCCAGCAACTCACGCTGCAAGCCAGCTGCTGCCTTCCTGGTGGCTGTTGGGAAACAAATGGCTTCTCTAAGTGACACTGGGACTCTTGCGAGTACTACTTCCTGCCAAAGAAGCCTGTTCAGTGTGGTGGAGTGGCGCTCTCCTGGGAAGTGAGACTCTGCTAATGTGTTCTCAAGTTCTGTTCCAGCTGGCGTCCGCCTTTCCTGCCCCACAGGCTGGAAGGCCCCCAGCGCCCGCTCCGGCACGGGCCCGAGGTGCCAGCAGCACTTGGTGTGTGACTGGTCAGCCAAGGCCGAAGCTGCTGTGGCCTCGAGCTGTGCTGTCTTTTTCCCTCCTCAGTGGGCTTGGGCAGCTAGGGCCAGAGCCTCGTGGGGTGCCGTCGTGAAGCAGAGCTTGGGCGAGTCCTCCCAGAGATATATGGGGCCAACAGGGTGCCTCAAGCAAGTCACAGAACTGCTGCCTCCGTTTCTTTTTCCTCCCAAACAATAATGGAAACCATCCTTGAGGTTGGAATATGGGTAAAGTGCTTAGCAGAGTGCCCGATGCTCATCGGTATTAGCTTCTATTGTAACTTCTCTGTTGTGACTCCTGAACATCACCCAGCTCTCTAAGAGGCTTTTATAGGAAATCATCTTTTTTTGTGTTGTGGTGTGGCTACTGTGTGCCCTTCCTTCAAAGGCCTTGTGATCAGATGTCCTGTCCCTGCCCTGGATACAGTCCTCTGGCTTCTGAGGTGAGGAGCTCCACAGATGCCCAAATTTTTCTGAACTCCCTTGGACCCGACAGCTGTCAGTGTCCTGGGCTAGGGGCCGTGTTGGAGAGAGTGTTGGTGTAAGTTGCTTTCCCTAGAACCAGGCTGCTATTCTGGCCTCAGTTTCCTTCATCTGGCTCCGGCAGGAAATTTGCTGAGTAGCCCAGCTCTTGCCTGGGGGCGGGGCAGGGGGGTGGCACGGCAAGGGATGAGGCAGGACAGTGTGGGACTAGTGGTTCTTAGCTGGGGTGATCTTGTACCACATACCCCCAGCCCCCGCCCCTCGCAGGTGACATTTGGCCATTTCTGGGGATATTTTTGGTTGTCACAGCTGGGGATGGCTTCGTAGTGGGTAGGTCAAGGGTATTGCTAAACATTGACAATGCACAGGACAGCTCCCCATAATGAAGAATTATCCAGCCCTAAGCATCTGTAGTGCCGAGGTTGAGAAACCCTAATCTAGTCCCTGATTGTCGGGAACAGCATCACCCCAGTCTGGTTCTTTCTCCCTTCCTGACCCTAGCCCGAGAACAAAGGATCACTTAATCTCTTACTGATGTGCTGTGCAGCTGTAGGTGTATTAGCCCCTCTGAACCTTAGTTTTCATTCCCTGTCCTCAGGGATCCTAGAGGTTGCCTCTCTAGGTGAGGACCTATCTAAGACTTCCAGTTCTAATGTAGAAATTGTTACCTTAGGGGATCCCAGGCCTTTTTGCTGATTCATGAGGCACCTGACTTCTTCCAGAGGTTAAGGCTTTGTGAAAAGAAAACAACTCTGACTTTTATTTTGGGGGAATTGTTGAGCCCGATCTAGACTCTGCATTAGGGAAACTCTGTGCCACAGGGTGGGCGGATACTCCCCACAAGCTCTCCCATATCCCAGGACATAGCCACTGCTGAAGCAGCTTTGCTTGCCTCCCAATAATTGTCCTTTCTTTATGCATAGCGAGCTTCTAATCTGTGTGTGGCCGCATGGGGAAGCCTGACTTTATGGCAGATGCTGTGGAACGTAATCTGCTCACGTTTAGGCTGTAAATTTTCTATGGTTCCAAAGTGCCGTGGAGTTCACCGGAACACATGCTGTCCTCTGATAATTGAAGTGGCTTAAGACAAAGCAAGGCCTTATTGGTTTGAAATAAACCATCTTGCGAGCTAGGCTATTTTAAAAAGGAAACAAAACTTAGAGCATATCTCTGATAGAGGGCTCCGACCTACTTCATCCCCAGAGGTCACGGATTAAGGAATTAATTCACTCTGTGATCTTGGGCAAGTCCTTTAACTTCTCTGGTCTGACTTTCATCTATAAAATGTGCGGCCCAGACTAGACCCCCAAGCCTCCCTCAGACCACCGCCGCTCACTCAGCTCCTGTGTTTCGTGGAACTTAGGGAGGGAACTGAATGCTAATCTTCCAGGGTGTAAATCTCCCCTTGTGCAAAGTGTGGGCGAGCTGAGGAAATGACCATCTCCTCCCCTCTGTAATTGTGATTCTCAGATACTCTCAAAATACCAAATGACTGGTTTAGGTACACGGAGCTGACTGATACTCGTAGTTAAAATCTCTTCTCTTGATTTCAAGGGAGTGAACTGAGTTTGACAAATACAAATGGACAACTATGCCCTGGCTCCTTCCTCTGACCCTTGGGGACAGAAGATTATGGATGTATGGGACAGAGTGTGGCTGGTTAAAAAGTGGACTCTTCCTCCCACATCCCTCTCCAACCCCTGGTTTGTCTCATTGGGTCTGTTGTCAGCCTCGTATCTGGGTACTGAGTTCCAAGTCTATTGGTTGAAGTCTTTTCTTTTTTAAAACCCTCTGGAAAATGCCAGTTTTCCGTCAAGGACTTGTGCCAGGGGTTAATAGGACAATGTAAAGAAATTCACTCTTACCCTGAAATCTCAATTTTTCCTATTGCAGTTTGACCTAAACAAGCAAAATTGTTTTGTTTTTTTTTTAAGATTTTATTTATTTATTTGACAGAGAGAAAAACATAGCTAGAGAGGGAACACAAGCAGGGGGAGTGAGAGAGGGAGAAGTAGGCTTCCCTCTGAGCAGGGAGCCCGATGTGGGGCTCGATTCCGGGATTCTAGGATCATGACTTCAGCTGAAGGCAGACACTTAATGACTGAGCTACCCAGGTGCCCCAAACAAACAAAACTCTTGTCCTCGAGACTGACAATATTAAATAGCTCCCCTGGAGCTGGAAGTGGGAGAGCAAGCCCAGGGCCAGGGCCTGGACTGCGGGTCCTCGTGAACTGCTTCCTCTTCCAAAAGGAAGGGGGTGATGCACTGTGTCTCCAAAGGATTGTCTCCAAAGCCGATGTGGGTCTGAGGTTGGGATGATCATGACCTTCTAAAAGATATCATTCCATAGTGTAGCTACAGGTACATTTGGCACTTTTCCAGGTCTAGAGACTCACAGTTGAGTAGTCCTTCACCAAAGTGTTAGCTGAAATGCTCGCCCAGTTTGATAGGGTCAGCTTTGTATTTGAAATAAACAAACGTGAGTGTTAAATTCCTTCTGGGTCTCTGCCTTCTGAAGGTAATTCCATGTGTGTTTTTCTGCTGTGTGTCAGGCTGTGCTTCTGTCTGCTTAATTGTCGTGGCTCCTTTGAAGGTGCTCCTAGAAGTGGAAAATGGAAGGAGAAGACACTTGTCTGGTCGTGCCCACACTGGCGTCTCGCTCTTCAGATTCATTGATCAGGAAGAAATCAAAGAGGTGTGGGGAGGGGTCAAGAGGCCAGCCTGGGTGGTAAGCAAGCAGAAGAAAGGTCTTGTGCATGGATCCAGATGGAAAATGGATACTGGGGCCTTCAGCCGCCTCCTCCTTCTCCACCTCCTCCTCCTCCTCCTCCTTCTTCTTCAAAAGATTTTATTTATTTATTTGATGGAGAGATCACAAATAGGAAGAGAGGCAGACAGAGAAAGAGGGGGAAGCAGGCTCCCTGCTGAGCAGAGATCCCAATGAGGGACTTGATTCCAGGACCCTGAGATCATGACCTGAGTGGAAGGCAGAGGCTTAAGCCTCTGAGCCACCCAGGTGCCCCAGCCTTCAGCCTTCTTTTTTTTTCTTTTTTTTTTTTTTAAGATTTTATTTATTTGACAGCAAGAAACACAGCGAGAGAGGGAACACAAGCAAGGGGAGTGAGAGAGGGAGAAGCAGGCTTCCCGCTGAGCAGGGAGCCCGATGTGGGACTCGATCCCGGGTCTCTGGGATCATGACCTGAGCCGAAGATAGTCGCCTAACCAACTGAGCCACCCAGGCGTCCCAGCCTTCAGCCTTCTAAGTAAGAGCCTGACATAGTCTTGTGATCATGACCTGGCTGGACAGTTCTGGGTCCTGAAACCATTTTCTAGGAGTGACAGAACATTAGACTGAGAAAGCCACACTCAACGTGTACCTTTGTTCAGAGGTTGGGGAGAGGAGTAGCAATGATCGTAAGGGCAGAGGTAAGGATGGGGACTGCTGCTCAAAGTGTAGGAGCAAAGAGATGAAGCACGGTGCCAAGGCTTGAAATGCCGGCGCCTTCCACATTTGGTTAGAGCTGCTTACCTTCTAGTGAATCATTCACACCACAGCAGTTTATGGTCTTCATTATTCTTTAGCAAGAAATAATTTCCTCCTCATCTGTTACTTTAAGGCTAAGGGCCTTATACTCCTGGTGCTTAGAATATAGTAGCTCATCATACATCAGTCCTATTTATGTCCCATTTGGGGATTTGGGGGCTGCCCTTTGACACATAGAAAAGAGATTGATACAGCAAAAGCCATAGAAGAACGAGAAGGCAGGACCAGGGAGCTTGGTAACCTCATGTTAGGCCCTGTTACTCAGGGGGACTTTGGCTTCAGTAAGTTATCCCAGGCTATCACTGCCTTTTAGATATCATCCTTACTAGATTAAATAAACCCATGTAGGGCACCTGGGTGGCTCAGTGGATTAAAGCCTCTGCCTTCAGCTCAGGTCATGATCTCAGGGTCCTGGGATTGAGGCCCACATCGGGCTCTCTGCTCAGCAGGGAGCCTGTTTTCTCCTCTCTCTGCCACTTCTCTGTCTACTTGTGATATCTCTCTCTCTGTCAAATAAATAATAAATAAAATATTTTTAAAAAAAGAACTAAAAACAAACAAACAAACAAACCCATGTAAATTGCATGGTGAATCACTCACCCTGTATTGTGATCAGGGACATGAGTTCTAGGCTGAGAAAGACCATACATAGAGCATGACCCACTGATTGGACACCTGCCCGCTTTGAGGGTTCATCCCCTTTCAGGGCATTACAACCAGGCCCATGCTATGCCCTTCCCTATTCTCTCCGTGCCCACTCTCCAGCCCCCAGACTTTGAATGGTCGAAGCAAGACCACAGCCCTGCTCTCTATGACCACCTGGTCTCCCTCTGGGTGGCCTGGCAGGTATTAGTCATCCAAAGCAACAACTCAGTGACCACTCTCAGAGTGTGGGGGGATCCTTTCTGAAAGGTTATTCATCCTCCTGCTGGTTCTAGGAGACAGAGATAATTATTCTCCTTGTGTTACATTTGAGGAAGCTGAGGCTCAGAGATGTGAAGCGACATGCCCAGTGCTACACAGCAGAAAGTGACATGGTCTGAATGTGAATCTAGAGCGGGACCCTTGCTTATGTTCTTCTGCCCTTAATCATAGGACGCGCAGACTGTAGGCTGGAAGGGCTACATGAACGGGGAGGGAGCCGGGGGTTTCATGGGAGTGAAGGAGATTGTCCCAAGGGTTGGAGTGAACCCAGTAAAGAGACAGCCTGCTGCACCTCCAAACCTGCCTCGGAAAATTCTTCCTCTTCCCTGAGATCCCTCCCATCTGCTCAGCCCACTACAGCTTCTGTAGCCCCTTTTCTTATTCTCCTTTGATTTTGGAAATCATTCTCACAGTTGCTGTCTTTCCAGATGAGGAAACCGAGGCCCCCAAGGGGGGCTTGCACAAGATGGTGTGGCAAACAGGAGAGTTGGCAGCACTCGGGGTCCTGAGTTGTGCTCTCTATGCGCTGTCCAGCCCCAGCCCTGCCCTTCCCACCAAGCCGGTGTTTCCTAAGCCCCAGGGATGACTATCCCTGGGGAAGGACACTGCACTGGGCCCTCTGAGCCCCTCCGAAGACCCTTGAAGCCCCTCCTTTCCCCTGGGTCACCCCTAGCCTATGCACTCAGTCAGACTGACTCTCCACAGACCGTGAAGAAGCTCAAAGAAGCCATTACCTGCATCTTCCAGGCCTGGCCAGCAGCAGCACCCATAGCGCTGGCCCTACCTGCCTCTCCCCTGCATGCCCTGTGTTGTTCCTGAGCCCACTTCCCAGGGGAGTTATGTCAGGGAGAGCAGGAGGCCGTGGCAGGGCCAAGGGTGCACATTCCTAGCACCTGACAAAGGACTTGAGCTGTGAAATTGCCTACTTGCCTGGGTGGCCCCTGGTTTTGTTACAACCATTACCAGCTGGAGCTCAGATGTGATTTGGGAAGTTGGAGTTGGGGGTTTTCTTGTTGTCCTGGGAAGACTTCAAAGTCAGGACCATTTTGTTCTAGATCCCTTGTCTTCTGGGACCTTTCCCCACAGCCCATGGTGTCAACAGAGCTTATGTTTCCTCCTCTTTAGCACCCAGCTCTGTCCTCCCACCCCTGCATCGGACCTAGAATTCCTTCTCCTCTGGCTGACCTGCCAGAGCTCCTGCTGGATCCTCAGGCCACAGTTTTCTGTAATATGCACCTCACTACCTAAAAAACACTGTACCGGCTGCATCTTTTTTGAGGCCTCCAAGAGGCGGCACCCTTCCGTCTGGGGAACTGAGTAGGCCTGGGGTGGGGCTGTAGCATAGTTTTTAAGAAACCCTAAACCCAGGGAGACTAGCAGGCCCCAAATAGAATCAAAATTCTATTTTGTTTTGTTTTGTTTTTACTGACAAAACTTACATGTTGTGTAGGCGTGATTACAGTCCTGGGTGGGTCCATTGCAGCCGAATCTCCTGTGATCCCAAAGTAGGGTCTGGTCTGCCTTGGACCTGGTGATGGGCCAGAGCCAAAGCAGGAGAGCCAGTGTTAAGTTTTCAGAAGTTCTGGGAGCAAATTGTTAAAAACAGCCATTACTTAAAAATTAATTATATAACTTTATAATTAAGGTGTATTAAAAGCAAAGGTAGCCCGTATTTAAAACTGCTCACTTCCTCATTAATTTCCTACAGCGTTACTCATCTGTGCTCTGGAGGGGACATGCATCTACTCCGTATACAGTAGTAGTCCTCTGCACATCTCTTCCTGACATCATGCTGGCAGCCTGAAATAGGCAGTGGTAGGTAGGAGTGTTTACACCATAGAAACTAGGAAAGGCTATAAATCAGAATCTGATTTATTGTTCTAATGATTGTCTAGACATAGGAACGTGATGGAGAAAATGTTAATGCCGAGGAAACTTAACGTGTACCATCATAAATAGCACGAAAAATGGAAAATAACCTTTTTCTAGGTTTCAAAAGCTGCTGTCCAATTCAACAAGGAATCTGCTACTATCATTGATAGACAAGTGGAATTCTGGTGTGCTTTCTGTTCCTTCATTTTTGTCTCCCTCTTAGGTAAGCAAGAATATCCAGCAGAGCTCCTGCAGGGCACACACGTTTGCCAGCCCACGGCGGGTGCAGCTCTGCCGCCTGTCCTGTGTATTTTGCCACCTGCCTGCCTCTGACTGGCATGTCCAAGTCCCCTTTCATTCACTGGCTCATTTAGCAAATAAGTATTGAGTGTGAACTATGTGCCAACAGTGAACAAAAGAGACAGTAAAGAGAATCAATGGCAGCTCCCTAGTATGCATTTTCAAACTCTTCCTTGCTTTGAAGCACAAGGTCCCCCTTTTCTGTGTCTTGCTCTTCCCCACGGAGGGTGGGCTCTGCCTTTTCAACCTTTCGTGGAGGGGGATGAGCCTCAGTTCCAGGACAGAGTGTGAGCAGAGTCATGTGTGAACAGCTTGGAACTTGAATGAAGGCCCAGAATTGAATATCAAAGTAGCTTTGTGGGAGAAAGCCAATAAGAGGGAAGCAAGATGCATTTCTTGAGAGTTTGTGAAATGGGAGGCATCAGCCAAGTTGGGTAATTTTTTAGTTGTTCTCTATGCTGTGGGCTTGAAGGAGATCTCAAATGAGACCTGTGTGCCTGAAAGGCCTGGGAAGTATTTAATATAAGGAACTGCACAGGATAGCCCGCTGATCCACACTCATCTGTTTGTCCAGCAAATACACGTGCTCCCCGAGCCAGGTGCTTGCAAGCTCTGTGAGCTGCCACACCAGGTGATCTGTGGTCTCTCCCCTTGAGGATTTTCAGACTTGTGGGGCAGTGTATAATCCACGTTGCTGGCTGGTGAGCACAGGAGCTTTGCCCGTCTGTCTGGAATTAGGCCCTCAGAGGCAACCATTCTTTCTCCATTCTCTGGCCCTTCCCCCCCTTAACATTGATATCAGTTTGTAATGATATATCTCTGTATTTGATTGATGTCTGTCTTACGAGAATGTCAGCCCCAGGAGGGCAGGGACCTGTGTCTGTCTTATTCACAGGGCTCAGCATAGGTAGGTGCTCAGGAAAAACTTGAGTAAGTGAATGAAGGAAGGAACAAGCATGGAGGAAGGAGATTGGCATGGGTGAAGGGCCCAGGGGGCATCTGGAGGAAGAAGCTTGAGCTGGAAGGATGCAGCCTTCATTCTTTGACTCCAGGCCAGCCTAGCCAAGCCCTTGGATTCGCCAGGACCTTGCCCAGGTATCACCTCCACTGCATAGCTGTCCTTACCCCTTCTCTGTGGGTGGATCCTGGAGACAGAGCAGCAACTTGTGCTACAGCTTTTCTGTGATCCTTCAGCTATCTTGAGTCACAGACCCCTGTGTTCATCTGATAAAAAGTATAAGCTCTCCTCCCCTAGAAGAATGCTAATCATATGTGCCTATGTGTACAGAAAACATGCCGTCTTATGTACAGTTTCAAGGGGTTCATAGATTCTAATTCCACCTATAAACCCCAAATCAAGAACCTGCTTTAAAAAACGATTCTGCATAATAGGCACTCATCCTGTCCCTGAGTCCCCAGTATCTAGTACAGTTTTTGGCATATAGATCATACTTAATGTGGAATATTGTGTGGGTGAATGGGTATGTTAAAAAGTGTCCTTATTTGCCATGAGCTGTTTAGAGTTGAGCTAATAATTCTGTTGAAGTCGTCGGGGGAAGAAGGGTCAGCTGGAGCGGAGGATGGTAGCAGTCTTAGCACTCTTGCTGTGTCCTGGCCCTAGGAGTGCGGTTCTGCCCACGGCTAGAGGCGCGCCAATGCGGTAAAAACATTTTCCAAATAAAAACTTAGAACATGGTGTCTGACACATTGTCTAATAATGGGAGTGAATATTTGAAATTGGGCCTGTCTCAGAGAATCAGAAATTGTGTGATTCTAAAGGAACATAATCTAATCCTGATGCTGATTGGATTGTTCTTGGAGCTTCTTTAATCCTGGGAAAGGGATGGTCAGGAACGAGGCTGTACTCCTTAGAGTCTAAGTTAGTCCTCTAGCTCTGAGGAGAGGGGCCCACATGGCAGGCTGTCTGTCCTCCACATTCTTCTTTGTGGTCACCTGTGCTGAGTAACTAAGTGATCCCTGGTGGCACCTCTAAATGCTGCCCATCTTCTCAGTACTGTCTCCCTCCACTTCTCCCCCCACACATACACATAAAAGGTGGTATGAATCCCTGGCCTTTAAAATATTCAACCCTAGGGGCTTAATTTTTTTTTTTTTGCTTCTGTTTTGATCCTTATTTTTCACATTAGGGCGTTTGACAGTGTTGATTTTTAGACACCAGAATATTTCAAAACCATGGGGAAAAAACCCTACAGTACTAACATTTGCTTGGAAAACAGTTGTCAAGGAAATAGATTTTGCAAAACACTTCCTCCCAGGAGAGCTCACTCTTACCATGTGACCCCACATTGAACGTTATTCCCACGTGCGGCAGTGGTCAGCAGAGGTGCCACTGGCAGCTGATTCGTCTGGCCAGCATCGAATTATGAATTAAAGCCCTTGCTGGCAAGTTCTCAGGTTGGCAGCTGAATGGTGGACAGAGTTCAAGTTCAGTTTATAGTGCATTTGAAATATTCTTGGACTTACAGGAATGACGGAAGATTTCTTGGCTCTGGCTAGAGACCGGGAAATAGGATTCTGTAAACTCTATTAGCAGACAATGGAAGCGCCTGATAGATGGAGCTGAAATTGCAAAACGTTGTTCGATTAAAAGAAAAGGTGAAGGCTCCTGGGGCAGGGACTGCGACTCAAGGCACTCACATGAGGAGATACTTATCTGACGATTAGAGTGCTGGCAACCCCGGCACCAGCCAGCGGTTCTTTGACAATCCATCACTGTTGGACATGCCCACATACGTATGTACTGCTCAGTTGTGATCGGACCTCACAAGCAAGGCTAGTGGGTTTAATTGCCACTTTAAGAACTTAGTGAAGAAAGTGCAGGCCTGGTTAGAGTTATGGCCACCAGCACTGGCGGGTGGTTAATTACAGACTTGGCCTGTACCACAGACACGTAAGGTCCCCGTGGAGGCAGGAGGACGGGTGCTGACAAAGAGGCAGAGATGGCCATGTCTCCATTATTCCCATTTGTGTTAGAATCTATTGTACTCGCAGTAATCTTTAATTATAAAAGCTATTACTATGGGATTGATTATCAATGTTATTCATTTCTGTCATGTTGCCTGGTAACATCCCTTTGTGCCCGAGATACACACGTGTCTGTAGTTACAGGTTGAAGAAGTGAAACCTTGCTTTGTCTTAGCCACTTTGCCACCACCATATCATAAAAAGCTATTTTGAGAGACAGCGGAGCCCAGTCTATGGTGTGAAAAATGGACCTGGTCTGATGACAGCCTGAATCTTTGAAAAGACTCCATTTTAACCAGAGTAGTTTCACAATACGGCATGCCCCCATAGCAAGACAGAAAAACATTCCTAAATAGCTAACTGTTCTCCTCATTCTGATAACGTTCTGTCCCATTACAGACCAATCTCTACTGCGGGATCCATTTTGCACGTCCCTAAGGACTGCATGAGACTCAACATGTTGTGAATCTTTAAGTTTTTGACGATTTCCAACTCAAGAAACAATCACTGATGGAGAAAATAGGACCTTGGATACTCCGGGTAGTCTATTGGCACCTCTGTGAAGTCAGGTTATCTTCATGACCCTGCTGGTTTAGGGAAATGCCCCATTCGTGGAAGAAATGGTGACAGCATTATCCCCAGAGGTACTCAAATCCTTCTCCTTAAAGGTCACACTGGTGGGGTTTTCAGATAACACTTGGCATTGCTTTGTTTGTTTGTTTGTTAGAGGTATAGAAGCTGCTCCAAGTCTGGGGAGAGGTTATGTTTTGGGTTTCAGATCTTCAGTTAAGGCTGTAACCCCACAAAAGTGGTTATCGCTTAAAGGTAATTACATTCCATGTTGTTTCTGCTAAACTCTTGAGATGGACTGATTGGCATATTTAAATCTCATCTCCCAGGCATTTGCTAATTATCATAGACTTATTGGGGAAAAAAAAAACTAATCAAATAGCTGTTAGAGATGCTTTGCATTTTAAAATTTTGCTGGGTCTATCATAAGAAGAGAGGAAATGTGCCTCTGATTTTCTTCTGGTTCTTTCCCTGACCTCAAGAGGGTTTAAACTTTTAATGGCTTAAATAGCCACAGCTAATCATTCAAAAAGCATTTTTGCATTGACATTCTCTCTTTAGCATCATTTCCACCCCTCCCCCATTCTGTCTTCCTCCAATGAAGCCTTCTCACTTAGTGACTTCCTATCTGTGAGGGGGGCCCTTGGATTCCAAATAATAAAGTTCATCCTTTTTATTCGTTTTAAGCAGTGAAGCTAGGCCCAGAGTCACATCTGAGCATGAACTGTTACTCACATCTTTCTTAAGTGCATAAATAGAACACCAAGCCCACAGTGAAAATAAGAGGCATTTCGTCCTCTTGCCTGGAAAGAGACACAGAGAGCAGCTTCGGGGTCAGCAGGTTGAGTGGAAGCCCCCCCCCCCCGCCCTTAGAAAAGGTACCCAAGACTTGGGATTTTATTACAGCAGCTGGAGACAACCCCTCCCCCTGCCCCTGCACCCCTACCCCGACCCCATCCCTGCCTCTGCCTACTGAACTACCATTTTATGCAACTTTTGTTTTCTTTCAGCCACTGTGCTCAGAATTGGGAAAACATGATGGCTTTTCCTTTGTACAGAATACATGGCTGTCAGTGACAGAAATCTCACCAAGGCCTTTCTTTTGTAGGGAGTGCCTGAAAGGGCCTGTCTTTGAGATTTATGAAAGAGCCCCAGTGAGCCACCATCACCCAGAGTTGTACCTCCAAAGCAAATACAGGGAAGAGGAATTCTGTGAAGGTTTCATCAGATCACCTGTCATAGGCCATCAGTCTGCTTGTCTCCCTCCTGTGAAAGGGTCTGTTTTTGCCAGCTTACTAGCTCGCTTGCTCTGGGCGGGAGCTGCCTCCTTCTTGCATCTGGTTTACCAGGCCCCAGCAGGGAGCCCAGGTCTGGAGGCAGCTCAGGCAAGAGAAAACCCTGGTCCTGTTAGAAGCCAGAGCGGCAGACCAGGGCAGGCACACCCAGTTATTTGGGACATGTGGATTTGAGGGAGGAGAAAGCTACAGATCCAGCCAGCTGAAGGCCTGTCCTGAGCTTTGAATCTGATCATTCAAACCATTCAAGAATCTCTACAAATATCTGAGTTTTTCCTCTCTCCTAGTCCCATTAGCTCATCAAGATTAGCGTCTTTTTGTTTTCATAGTTAATTATTCTTTGGTATTCTCTTCCAGGGTTTTGAAATCAAATCACTCTCTCCCATGTGATTAGGTTGTCTTTTATAATAGGACTACAATAATCCTTTCAAGAACACGGGTTTTCAGATCAGTGCTGTCAAGGAAAATGTCCTGTGTCCCATGAATTTCAGCCTTGGGAGAGGGAGAAAACACCACCAACCCCTTATTATGCATCCAGAAGTGCCACCCTCACCATCCATCATCACAGACCTGGAGAAATGAAAAGAAAACCTACAGTGAGCTGTCTGATTAATGCAGACTCAAAGAGAGCTTATGGGGTGGCAGGTACTTGGCTTGGTAAGATGAACGCTCTCCAAGACCCCAGTCATCTTACACTGTGTTTATAAGGCTGAGCAGGTCTGTTTTCTGCTTTGGAATTCTCTCTCCTGGGGTGAACAGGTAACCTTATCAGTGGGTCTTTCTAGCCAAAAAAAGAAACTATGTACTTTGGAATCTGCTGATAGAGATCTAAGAGGAATAAAGAGAAAAGTCAAGTGCATTTCTCAGGCTACACATGGAAACAGAAGGGGCTTTGTTTTTTAGATAGTAATTAAGATCTCAGCTTAGTTGCCTTCTTGAGGGCTTTCTTTCACCATCCCCGCCCACTCAGTCACCCTCTCTTCCCTCACCTTGCTCAGTTTTTCTTCACAGCGCTTATCAGCATTCAAAATTACCCTGTTTGCTTGTTTCCCTCTTATTATCTGTTTCCCCACACGGTGTAAGAGCTGTGGTGGCAGGAACACAGGGTACATTATACGGGCTCGATATGTATTTTCTGAATAGGGGAGGGGACGTTGAGGAAAGAACAGAAAGAAGCAAAGGTTGGAATCAGACTTGGGTTTGACTGTGTACCTTGGAATAATTATTGAACCTCAGTTTTCTTGTCCATAAAATGGGCATGATACCTGCTTCCCAGAGTAGCCATGGAGGATTAAATGAGATAAAGGACACAATAACATCTGGTACCAGGACTGGGATGTGGAGGTACGTAGTAAATAGTGGTTCATTCTCCAAGCCTTAATTGAAACCGTTTTACTGGAGCTTTTGTTATCCTCCTCGACTGAGGGCCTTTCTGTGAACCCCAAAGGCCCTGACATAGGTCACCTGGGCTCCTTGCTGTCACTGAGGTGCCACTAGCACCTTTAGAATGTGGTGATCAAGGCCAAACCTCCAGATTTCCGATTGCATTACCTCCTTAGGAGACATGGCAGTGGGATTACCTCTCTCCACCATCTAGTCAAGATCTGTGGAGGGCTCACATCACTGTGTTCCTTATTTTCACTTAAATCTGTTTCTTTCCCCTTTCTTTTTACAAAATTCTTAACATTTAGGCAAAAGAATGGGTTCTGCCTCTTTCATGTTTTCAGAGGCCCTCGCCTCTGCTGAAGTAGCCTGAGCCTTCAGGAACTGGGAATGTGGACGTTTCTTGTTTTCAAAGAGAAACAGACCTTGGGCTGGGCCATTCGGCCCCAGCACTAGGCAGCAGGCTGGTCCGCGGTTTGATTCTCTGCGCGCTGCCTGCCACCTGCAGGTGCTGGGTCAACATTTTGTTCCTTCACTCGTTGAACAGCCGAGTAGCCTGGAGGGATAGAAGGGACACACAGCCTTTTGAATCAGCCAGACCCCAGCTTCAAACATCAGCTCTGCCACCCTGCATAGCACGAGGCATTGGGAAAGGGAGCCACTCATCACGCTGGAGGCTTGTAGGGTGGGATGTGGTGTGCTGTTGTGGTTAAGAGTGCAGGCTTCCAAGTTGCCTCTCTGCGTCCATGGCCTGGCTCTGCCACTGTTTATTCCCGTGTCCTTAGGCAAGGTAGCTAACGGTCCAGGACTTGACTGCATCACCCTGTAGCACCGGATAATAACAGCAACCCACCTTGCAGGGTTGGTGTCGGATGAAATGTTGGTGAGGACCTGTCCCAGCACGTGGCACGCAGTAAATGCTCAGCGCATGTCCGTAACTGGATAGCAGGCATTAATGCACATAGCCGTTGTTATTACTCATGTGCTGTGTCCATCCCCAACTCTGGTCCTATTTCCTGCTGGGAGGAAAATGATCCCCTGGGCTAGGGCTTGGGAGTGTTTTGATGAGTAGGTCACAGAGCTCAAGAGCGGGGGAGGCAGATGCAAAAGAAATTATGACCCTGCTGAAGTGTTAAGTATTGCATTGGTGGATAGCAAGGGACTGTGGGAGAGTAGTGAATTCCAGAATGCTGGTACCCATGCTCCAGAATATTGGAAGTCCTTATGCAGAAAAAGAGCCATGATGGAGTAGGAAGTGCATTTGGGGATTTGGTGGTTTGTTCATTCAGTTCTTCTTTGGAAAGTACAAAGGCCCCGAGGTAGTGGGTTAGTCTCCTATATGGTACCCAGCCACACAAACTCTGTGACTTGGAACAACACAAATTTATTCTCTTCCAGTTCTGGAGGTCGGAAGTTGAAAATGTGTCTCATTGGGCTAAAACTAAGGTGTTAGGCTACATTCCTTTCTGGAGGCTGTGGGGGAGAAACCACCCCCTTGCCTTTTCCAGCTTCCAGAGGGCACCTACATCCTGTGGCTCATGGTGACTTCCACCATCTTCAAAGCCAGCAAAGGCCAGTGTAGTCTTTTGCACATTTCACCACTTGGACACTGTCTCTCCTGCCTTCTTCCTCCTTTCCTACTAAGGACCCTTGTGAATACATTGACCCACCTGGATAACCCAGCCAAATCTCCCCATCTCAGGGTCAGCTGATTAGCAAACTTAGTTTCATCTGAAACCTTGATTCCATTTTACCAGATGTAGTCACAGGCTCTGGGCACTTCTGGGGGCCATTATCTGCCTACCCCAGCCAGGATGGGGCTGGATGCATTTGAGATATTGTCCAAAGGCCCCCGTGGTGGAGCCTTGGGAGGCTCTCCGAGGCATTTACACAGAAGAATCCAGCAATTAGAGAGAGGATGGGGGAAGTGGGTGAGCAAGGAAGTAGGGAGACTGGGGCGAGGGCCTGGGAGTGGGTGGGGAAGGAGGGGAATGGCAGATGTGTGTTAGAGATGTCAGTGAGAGCCTTGCTGGATGTGAGGTGTGGAATGGCAACTGTGGTCCTGTTTCCTGCTAGGAGGAAAATGATGCCCGTGGACCCCATGGACCCCGTGGCAGGCGGTGACAGGTGCTAAGGCTGACGGGTTTGCCATGCACCAGGCACTATGCGGGGTGCCTTGTGTTGTGATTCGTCTGTGTGGCCCCCATTGGAAGCAGTTATGCAGTTGCTCCCTTGAGGAGAGGTGGTTCTGGAAGATGGTGGCCCAGAGCACAGGCTGCCTGGGTTTGAATCCTGGCTCTGCCACCTACTGGCTGTGACCCTAGCACATGTGCCTCAGTTTCCTTATATGAGAATGGGGGCCATGATGTACTAATGTTATAAGGTTAACATGAGGATTAAATGAATTAATATGTATATAAATCACTGGTGACTCATGGAAAACACTGGATAAGTGTAACAGTACCATTATTTTTAAACAGTTGAGATCATTGAGGCACAGAGAGGTTAAGTACATTGTCTAAGGACACACAGCTAGAGAGCTGGAATCCAAGCCAGTCTCTCAGCTCCTATACCTTGCCACCGCCTCCTCGGAAGTGCCTTTCAGAGCTGTGGTGAAAACCATGCGTGCTAATACACACAAAAACCCTTATGTTTGGCACATTGTATGTGTTCCATAAGTGTATGTGCATGGAGGTGCAGTGGTTTTTTCTGTAAAATGGAGGTAATGCCCCCTACCCTGTCTCACTCACAGGTGACCATAAGGCTCAAATGAGGAAGGGAAAGCCCTTTGGAAATGGCAGAGCTACCTGCACATAGGTGGTTTTTGCACTAACACCCTTCAGAGGGCCTTGTTGAACCATTTCCCCCTGGAAGTTCCCTTACAGATGAGCTGAGGTCTTCCCTGAGGACGGGGAGGAGCCTTTGCAGGTGGGGAGCCAGTCTCGGTGCTGGGCAGAGCTCAGACTGGCTTGTGATCTCCATCAGCTCGTTTCGTCCGGCCAGAGACTGCACCAAGATCATAAAGGCATCTCATAGGAAAGTGTCTTGCTCATTCTTGCCATCCCCTGTGGCCTCACAGTTGGAGCTCTTCCCTTGTTGGGCCTTTGGTAAATCCTTGCTGAGTCAAAGCTGCACAGCAGTGTTTCCGTCCCAGCATTGCCCTTTCTCCATGGTCCTCAGGACATGAGCGGCCCAGGGGAGCTTCCCTGTGTCATCACCATCCAGCATTATTCAACATGTATTCATGGAGGGCCTGTATGTGCTGGGCACTCTGCTAGGGGATGGGGAGTGGTAGTAAGCAATGGAGACTATGTCCTGGTGGGGAGAAGTAGATACTGATTAATCAATCACACAATTATTGTAAAATTCTGGCTTTGATGATCTTCTATAATAGGGGAATTTGTCTTGATTCTGGAGGCTAGGATTCTCTAAGACAGAGATTTGAAAGATAAGTGGAATTTACCAGGCAAAAAGAAGAGAGGGGAGTAGTCCAAGGAAAGGTGCTCTCATAGCCTTGTGGCGGGAAAAGGTGTGGGTCTTTGAGGACCTGAGAAGGAAAGCTGGCATTGTTAAGGCAGAGATAGGGAGGATAAGCCGAGGCTGGAGGCATGAGTGGGTGGGACTCTGTAGGGCTTAATGAGCCTTATTGAGTTTTGATCTTTATACATGATAGAAGTGTTTAAGTGTGTATTGGGGGTTGGGTAGAGATATGAGTATATTTGCATTTCAAATAATCACCCTGGCTACGGTGTGGACAGCGGTGTGGGAGAGGGAGAGGACTGCTGCTGTGGGAGTCCCATGGAGATATGGGACTAATCTAAAGCATGGAGTGGTGGTATAGGGAAAAAAGAATGGAATTAAAAGAATTAAGGGGTAGTGAAGATGCTCTGGCTGTTTTTTATTGAGCACATATTATGTACCAGCTGCTGTGCTAAATACTTTTCATAGGTTATCTTATTTACTCTCAGGATTATTATAAGGATTATATATTCCTGTTCTTATTTTACAGATGAGGAAACTGAGGCTTAGAGAGGGTAAACCACTCACACAAGGCCCCACAGTCAATAGGTGACAGAGTCCTACAGCAGCTTCTCAAGCTGTAATGTGCAATTGAATCACTTGGTGGTTTTGTTAAAATGCCAGTTCTGATTCCGCAGGTCTGGTGGGGGGGCGGGCAGGACGCTGCATTCCTAACATGCTTGCAGGGGATGCTCAGCTCCTGGTCCCTGGACTACATTTTGAGCAGCAAGGGTCTAGCTCCAGGGCCCAGACTCTCGGCAAGGTGCTTTAGAACAGCTGCAGATGAAGTAAGATTTCTGAGACTGCTCATATCTGTATCTCCATGGCGGAATACAGGAGAACTGTCTGGACCTCAGCTAGGTGGGGAGTGATACCACATTTTCATTTCCTACATCTGCCTTTCAAGATCTCAAGCAAACCCAAAAATGAAAGGATGGAGGCAGCACCTCCCCCTTTAGTTCCCCACCCCACCCCTCAGCACAACTAAGCCCCACCCATGTCCAGCTTCTGAACTAGACCAAGGGCTTTGTGTCTTCATGGATGTCTCATTAGCCATCACCCATCAGGTCATGCTGTGAGGCCCTGGCAGATGGAGGTAGATTGAGGAATCTAATACATGGTTTTTAGGGACAAAGCCATCAGCTGTTTCTCTGGACTGTGCTGAAAAAAAAGGAAAAAAGAAATCAACCCAACATTCTCATCTCTTCATCTGTGTGGTCATTAGATCCCAGGATCATTAGAGACCAAATCCTTTCCCACTCGGCCGCTGCAGATGGGGCCAGGTGTCCCTGCTGGGAGATGCCAATAAGGCCTTGAGTCATGGTATGAGCACTTGTCTCTAATGCCTGGGAAAAATCCGTTTCTTGTCCTGACAGCTTTGAGAAGTTGTGACAGTGGTTCTGGGTCACTGCCAGGCCTGGTCCTGTCTGTGTGTGGGTTTTCTTTAAAACGGGGAATGTCGCCCCATTTCAGTGATTACTTCTTCCTCTCCAGTTGTTCTCAAAGAACTTTCCAACACAAACCCCTGGTTTTCCACTCTAGAGGCAGGCTGCCACTTATTCCCATTTCCTCCCCTCCTCGAAGGCACCCTTTCTCCCTTGGCTCTGTTGTTCTGGGGCTCTTGAGCTAGGCTGGGCATCTGTGCCCAGGCCATGCAGTATATTCCAATTGCTTTTCTTGGGAGAGAATTCTAGAGCTCTGAGACAGGAAGAAAGAACATCTTAAAATAATGATGTGTACCTCAGACTAGTAAATATTTTTCATTTTAGGATTTCATGTCCTTGTAATTTGTTCAGGTGGACAAGAACATCTTTTGTCTAAGAAGGAACTGAAGGGATGTCTTAGGATTCGGCTCCCATTGCTTGCCTGTGTCTGTCATTGCAGCTTTGTTTTCTGCCTTTGCACGACTCCACAATAGGAAGGCTTTGTAGTCTATTGTTAGGCATTCTTTGAATCTATAAATCAGACTGCTGGAAGGGAGAGGCTTCTAGAGACCATCTAGAGCTGCCTTCTGTCTCTAGCACGTATGCACACGCAGATGATGACTGGGTGTTGTGTATTTCTGGAACCCAGTGGGGGCAGAGGTATGGTTTCTCTTGGTATTTAATTCTCGTGTCTGTTGATTCTTGCAGTCATGTTCTTCAGTCCATCCCAAAGCCCTCTTGCCATGGCTCAGGCAGCCCCTGCTCTAGTCAGCTGCATCACTGTCCTGGGCCACGGTCTTGGAGACAGGACCAGCCCCGTGCTGTTAACTTCTATGTCCCGGCCATGGCAAATCACTTCCCAGTCCAAGCTTCACGTAGTTCTTGTAAAAGGTGACTCTGGGAAGAGAGAATGGCTTTGGCACTCAGATTCTGTTTGACTTTGAGATTCAGGCTCTGTACCTCTGTTCATGTTGTTTTTCTTGCTGGTTGGCTTCTCTCTGACTCCCAGCTGCAAAAGGCCTTCTTCTCTTTTGTCAAACCTGGCTCTGTCCTATCCACCCCATGGCCAACCACCCAAGCACTCCCTTCTGACTTAGGAGGAGCACCGTATCATTTCTTCCTAATGTTTTTCATTCTAACACCCTTTGATTTTCACATTACAAATATTTCTAAATGCTCATTATAGAAAATCCGGAAAATATAAAAGGAAAAAATAACAACCACTAAATGTCTCAGATATAATCACTGTCAGTATTTTAGTGTATTTCCTTCCCATCTTTCTTCTTCCTTCCTTCCTTCCTTCCTTCCTTCCTTCCTTCCTTCCTTCCTTCCTTCCTTCCTTCCTTCCTTTTCTCCTCCTTCTCCTCCTCCTCCTCCTCTTCCTCTCTTTCTCCTCCTCCTCCTCCTCCTTCTTCTTCTTCCTTTTCTTCTTTAAAATACTCATACATGGTCCAGTAAGTTTCACAGTCTATCATTTGGTGCCCTGCTTTTTCACTTAGTATTTTACAAGTAGCATTTCTGTATATCACTGTGCACTTGGAAACATTTTTATTATGTTTAATACTTTACATCTCATACTTTATTGGGCTCCTACATGATTATTTCTAAATGAGAATAATACCTATCCTGTCAAGACCACTGAACTCCCCAAATCAAATGAGATCAAGTGGCAAAGAGCTTCACAAATATAAAATGACTATTAATTTTATCTCCCCAAGTGAACTACATTACTGTATTGTCAGAAGCTTGTTATATATTTTTCCATTCACCAACTTTTGCATATTGATGGGCAAAATAAGCTGTCTGAATTTACTCTGTAAAAGGGAACATACATATCAGTAACTTTTAATTTTTTCCCAGTAATTTCTTAAGAGCTCTGGCCTAAACATCTTACTTGAAGTGCAGAAAAAGGAGCATGCACAGAGATGTTCATTATGGCATTATTTACAATAACTGCAAAGTAGAAATCACTGAAATGTCAGATTATATGGGAGGAAGGTTGAATAAATGATGCTGAACCTACTTGCTAGGCTATTGCATAGCTCTTGAAAATGATGTCTGCAACGGCTTTGTAATAAAATGGAAAATGTTTATGTTGTCATCCCTGGAAGAAGCAAAGATGAATGGGAAAAGAGTAGAAAGGAAACATCAAAATGGGAATGGTGGTTATAGTATTTGAATAATGGGTGGTGGCTTTCTCTCTGCTTTTCTACAATGAGTGTCTGTATGTTAGATACATGAAAAGATAGATGATAGATAGATAGATAGATAGATAGATAGATAGATAGATAGATAGATGATTTTTTTTTTACTTTTTTTGGTAACCTCTATGCCCAGTGTGGAGCTTGAACTTACAACCTTCAGAACAAACATTGCGTGTTCTACCAACTGAGCCAGCCGGGTGCCACTTCAATGGGTGTTTTTAAAGATTTGTACGAAAGTTACAAATATCTAACAAAGGTTTCACATTTACCTTTTACCCAGATTCCTCAAATGTTAACATTTTACCTTTTGCTTTTTTCTCTCTGCCACATACACACACACACACACACACACACACACACACACACACACATACACACACACTTACTTTCTGGACCATTTGAGAGTAAGTTTCAAACATAATACCCCAACCCTTAAGTATTTCGTTGTATATTTCCAAAAACTTAGTGCCACTTTTCTACATAACCACAGTAAAACCCTTAAAAGAAAAAATTAACACTGGTATCACTGATACTACTATCTGATTCCTACACCCCATTCAAATTTTTTCAGTTGTCTTGACAATTGTCTTCATAGAAATAATCATTGTTATTTCTGCTCCAGGATCACATTCAAGTTCACATGCGACATTTAGTTCATGTCTCTCTAGTCTCCTTCAATCTGGAACAGTCCCTCAGTCTTTCCTTTTCTTCCATGACCTTGATGTTTTTGAAGACTGAAGGTCATTTATGTTGTACATGGTCTCCCGATTTCTGTTTGTGTGATCCTTCCTCATGATTCAGCTTAGGTTTGCATCTTTGGCCAGAAATGAAGGAGTACCCTCTGTGTGTCATATCAAGTGGCATATGACATCAATTTGTCCCTACTAATAGTTTTAAAAAATACAAATAACTTTAGGGCACCTGGGTGGTTCAATCAGTTAAGCATCTACCTTCAGCTCAAGTCATGATCCCAGGGTCCCAGGATCAAGCCCTACATCAGGCTCCCTATTTGGTGGGGAGTTTGTTTCTCCTTCTGCTGCTCCCCCCTGCTCAGGCTCGCTCTCTCAAATAACTAGATCAAATCTTAAAAAAAAAATATATATATATATATATATAACTTTATTGCAATGTAGTTCATGAAAAAATTCACGTTTTTGAAAGTATAAAATTCAGAGTTGTGCACTCCTCATTGTCAATTGTAGAACATTTTCATCACTCCAAAAAGACTTCCTTTCCACTAGCAGTCATTCCCTGTGTCTTCTTTCCCCCATCCCTGGTGACCACTGACCTACTTTCTGTCTACCTAAATTTGCTGTTCTGGACATTTCGTAGAAATGGGATACTTCACTGTGTGGCCTCTTGTGCCTGGCTTTCGAGGTTCCTCCCCACTGAATCATGTGGCATTATTTCGTTTCTTTTTTATGACTGAGTACTATTCCATTGTGCATGCTCATATATATATATATATATATATATATATATATATATATATATATAGGTTTTTTTCCTACATTTTGATTCATTTATCAGTCAATGGATGTTTGGGTTTTTCACTTTTTCAGTATTACAAATAGTGTTGCTATGCATATGTGTGTATAAGTTTTTGTGTGGAGTTCCTGTTTTTTATTTTCTAGGAGATGTGTCAGGGGACCCCTAGGTTCAGTGATTCACCAGGAGAGCTTACACGATTTAGTGCTTAGTCCTACTCCCAGCTGTGATTGGTACTGTAGTGAAAGGACACAGCGAAAAATCAGCAGAGGGAAAAGGGCATGCAGGGAATCCCAGAGGAAGCCAGGCACAGCTTCGAAGAGCCCTCTCCCAGCAGGATCATACAGGGTACGCCGAGTTCTTCCAGTGCTGAATCGTGACAACACGTGTGAGGGGTTATTTACCAGGGAAGCTCATAGAGACTGCACACCGGAGGCTTTTACTGGCGGCTGGTCACATAGGCACCATTTCGCACATAACCCAAATCCTAGACTCCCAGAAGGAGAGCAGCAAGGTATTCCACCTCACAGACTGTACAGTCTAAGGGTAATCTAAATCACCCTCCCAGGCAGAGAATGGTGGGAACACCCACCTCATTCCCACACACCAGCCGAGGACCACCCTTGCAGGCAGGCCTTTCTGGGGATGGAAGCCTCTGGCCAGCTGAGTTCTTTTCTGTGCAGATCCAGAGGAGTGGAGTTGCTGGGTCCCATGGGAACTTTCTATTTAACTTTTTTGGCCAAACCGTTTTCCAGAGCAACTGCACCATTTTCATTCCCACCAGCAATGTATGACGGTTCCAGTTTCTCCCCATTATGGCCAACACTAGTTATTGTCCATCTTTTTGATTATATAGCCTCCTAAGAGGCACTAATAGGTTTTTAAGTTAGTAATTTGCAAGCATTTAGAACAAAAAATGATGGTTCGTAGGAGCCAAAATGGGTTCTCTAAGAACAAATTGTGCCCATCTAACCCCTGATTTTCCTTTTTTTTTTTTTTAAAGAAAGGCAATTTATTTTTTCTGTACTAGCTATGCTAGGGGAGTGTTTTTGTGTTTCAGCCCTGTCCTTCACAATATCTTCATGTACAAAAATGGAGACATGGGGCTTGTATTGATTGGTGGGTTCCTCACTTGCTGACAGTGACACTCAAAAATGCAACATCCAGGAGGAAGGCCTCTGCCGCGATTTCCCTGATGCTGTTCTCGGGCCCCCTGTTTCGTGTTTCTGTCCAAAACTCAGGGGGGACACACAGATGGTAGTTGTATCGTGTTTGCAGATTACCCAAAGCAGGCAGACCGCATGCACACTGAATTATAGGATCTGGTTCCAGAAAGATCCTGACAGCACAGAAGGGTAGGCAGAGTCCTACAAGATAAAATAATTAGGGACAAATGGCAAGTCCACACCCACAGGATCTGGTCCAGATGTAACCGGGGAGAGTTTGCACTTTGGTTTCTGCTCATTAACAAAAGTGTAGCCAACCATAACAAATGGGCAACAAAGTCTCAGAATACCCCTGAAAAACAGGATGATGTGTGGGTCTGCAGTTTCGGGGAATTCAGAGATCTGCCAGGAGGGGAATTGTTGAAGGAGCTGGGCTGCTCGGTGGGCCAACAGACAGCCTAAGGTGACTGGAGAATTGGCTCCCCCTTTCTGAAGGTCCCTGGTATAAAGGCAATACGAACTGCCTTTCCTATGGCCCATAAGGGAAAACAGATTCGGAATGATTAAGGAAGAATTTTGTGAAACTGTAATCAAATGGGCTGCCTGGTAAGGTGCTGAGCACCCCGTCACTAGGGGTGTTCAAAGAGGCATTACTTACTCTTTCATTAAGGGACTTACATGGGGCAGGAGGTAGTCTGGATGACCTTTGGGATCTTAGAACTGCCTAGCATGAAACAAGGGTCTGTGCACCTCTAAAGCTCCGTCCAGGGGTCACCCAGGGCATGTACCCCAGCCCCAGAGTGAGACAGCTTTCTGTGGTTCATCCTCTTCCTATGCCCCTCACAGTCTGTGTGTCCGTCAGGATGCTTGGGTACCCACTTGAGACACACACTTGCCCTCTTCTCAGAGCCTGTATTGCCCAGAAGCCCCTCCCCTCTGGCCCATCACCTGTCTTACCCAGGACATGTGTGGTCCACCAGTCTGCCAACCATGTGTTAAACTCTACAGTTATTTTCTTTCTTCTTTCTTTCTTTTTTTTTAATCTATTTTTTATTTAATTTTATTTTTTCAGTGTTCCAAGATTCATTGTTTATGCCCCACACCCAGTGCTCCATGCAATACGTGCCCTTAGTACCCACCACCAGGCTCTCCCTCTACAGCCATTTTCTTGTTCTCATTGCCATTCAGCAATATTCATTGAGCACCTAATATGTGCCAGTCCCTGGATGAGTTTCGAGACGTGCAGCAACGACTAGGGGTTGGAGGGCACTGTATAAAAGCTTGAGTGCAGCCTGCTGTGGGACGGAGTGGGGGCCTGACTTGCATGGCTGGGGGGTGGCCTCCTGCAAAAGTGCTATTTCAGCTGGGCTGTGAAGGAAAAGGAGTTGTCAGGGAAGTAGAAGGTGGGGCGAGAATAGCATTCCCACTGGGGTTGTAGCTGAGCACAGGACAGGACAGCGGGTCAGGGGCTTGCTTAGGGTGCTTTAGGAAGAGAAGTACAGACCGCCTGGCTGGGGATCTCTTCCTGTCCCCTGCTCCTCCGGTGCCCGAGATGGGAGACAGGACCATGTGTGTGTGTGTGAAGAGAGAGAGAGAGAGAGAGAGAGAGATTGAGAGATTGAGAGCCTCTCTGGTTGCCTTCTGAATCTAGTCCCAAGAGGCAGAGGGATTATTTGTGCCTTCATTCTCCTCCACTGGTGTGGATGACTGAGGTTACGGGCCCCATTCCAAGAGTCTCCACGTCCCCGCAGTGGCAGTTCCTCTGGGAACACAGAGATTCCTATGATTCTCCTAATTACTCAGGTACACCCACTTCTCTTTCTCTTAAGCAGGAGGGGTTTGGACTTCCTCCCCTTGCAAAACCTCTTGCTGCTTCTCTCCGGCTGTCATTTATGTTTTACCAGCCTCCTGCTCTCCCCACACTCCCTCCCCCGGCCCCAATTCACATTGACTTAACTGACAGAGCCTCCAAAAGAGAGACTGAGGGAGGAGGCCAGTCTCCCTCAAGCACTCATACCCGGCAATTAGTTTCTGTTATTGCCAATTCAGGATAAGTAGAAAATAACAGAGGAATGGAACTAGGACTTGAAACCCATGCCCAGTGCCTGGCATGCGTTACCATGACATTTGCATGTGTGTCACATGGGAAGTCACATACCAGGCTGAGCATGAGGGTCGACTTAGCTGGCCTGGGAGTTGAAAGAGCCTGGTTCCCAGCCCTGCAGACTGTGTCATCCTGACCACTTCCATCTCTGAGCCTCAGTTTGAACTTCTGGGAAATGGAGAGGTGCTGCTGGATCCCTCTGCCATTTCACAGGGGTGAGGGCCATAGAGTTGTCACATCTGCCCTCCTGGCCTGTGTATTTGGGTCACAGTGGCGGGCACAGCAGAAGTCATGGTCCAGATGTGCCTGGGAGAGACTGCTCCCAAGCCTTGGCGCCCGGAATGGCAGAGCACAAAGGATGAGGGTGAAGATGTCCAGAGGAGGGGGCTGCAACAGGAACATAGGTCAGGAGTGAGGAGGAGTGCCTGGAGGGGAGGGGAGACGTAGAAACAAACACATTGCCAGATCCGTGGTTCTCAGGCATGGCCCGCAGACCAGCAACATCATGAGGGAACTCGTTAGAAAGGCAAGTTCTTGGGTTCACAACAGACCTGCTGGATCTGAGACTCAGGGTGGGGCGACAGGCTGATTCAGGAAGCTCTCCAGGTGATGCTGATGCCCGCGAAGTTTGAGAACTAAGGGCAGGTGGAAGGAGGGGCGGTGGCTGTGGCTTGGAGGACCAGACAGGGATTTTAGAGGCTGAGGAGGGCAGAGGACTCGAGCTTGTCAATCACGTACCATGATAGGTCAGAGACGGCATTTTCAGCTACTTTCTTTCACGCAAACCTTTCAGGATCAGGGGTTAAACCTTTCAGCAAACAGCTCTTGGTATCCCCATTTCCAAGAGAAGTCCACTGAAGCTCAGGGACCTTTAGTCACTTGCCAAGGTCAAAGCGGGGAGATGCGCATGCAGACAGCTCTGACCTCAAAGCCTGAGTTCTTTGCAGCACACCGACTGCTCCCAGGGTGCTGGGCCCCCAGCTGTGCCCCTGCTGTGGCCCCGATGTCACCAAGCAGCCTTCTATGCAGCGGTGAGAAGACAGCACCATAGAGGGGTGAGCCTGGGGACGGGGGAGCAGGGCCGAGCTTCCTGTCAGCTTGCATTCCTCTAGCCTCCAGGCTAAGTGCAGCTGGAAGACCAAGGTGTGCCATGGTGTTCCCTAGGGACTGACATAGCTGCCTTAATGTACTAAGAATTCATGCATGGACTGGGGACAAAGTTGTTAAGTATTCACTGCTGCCTATATGTGCCAAGACTTGTGCTGGATGCTTTGGAGGAAACTGAGGCAGGCATAGTTTCTGGCTTTGAGGAGCTTATGGTTCATAGACAGGGAAACAAAAACTGACAAGTGGTCAGCTGGGGTGCTAGGGAACCTGGGATGGCCAGGGAAGGTCAAGCCAAGTGTTGGAAAAGTTCAGAGAGACTTATGGTGATTTTAGGAGACAGAACAAAGGCTTTGTAGGGGCAGACCTAAGGCTTTGGAGCCACAGGGCATGTATTCAGTTCCCAGCACTCTCACTGACTCTCTGGGTAACCTTGGACAGATTACCTGCCGTCTTTGCCTTGTCTCCTTATCTGCAGAATGGAGTCAACAATCTCTAGCTCAGGGGATTGCTGTATTGGATTATACCAGGCATCACTCACTGAATTGTTTCCTTCCTTTCAGAAGATCGCTTTAGGCCAGAGCAAAGCAGGAAGGCTTCATGGAAGAGGTGGCTTTTCACTTTGGCACTGAAGGATGGCTAGAATATATTTAGTGCTTTTTGTGTCTCCTCAAAGGAATCTGTGGGTAGACTCTGGGCTTGGGGGGTCGTCTGAGGAGAATGGTCATCCAGACAGCTGTCATTATGAATAGAACCATGTGAAAGGAAGTTGGCTTCCTCAGGTTGGAAGGTTATCTTTTTTAATGTGGCTTCAAATCCTGTTGCAGCAGGCAAAGCCCGGTGGCCAGTGTTCATGGCTGGGAATTGCCACACTCAGGTTCTGTTTCGTGCTTTCTCTTACAGATGATGCGGTTCGCCTGGCGGAGCTACAGACTTTATGCGATGGGGACAAATGAGCTCCGGCCACTCACCAAAGACGGCTATGAGGGCAACATGTTTGGTGAGTTGGTGTTGGGGAGACCCACTGCCCCTCTGCTGGCTGAGTGGAATTCCGTTTGGCTCTTTCCCGCCCATCCCCATCCCCTGCTGAGTTGTGTCCCTATTTCCCCAGACTTGGGGGCCCCCAAGTCTAAGTTCCTTCTGGGCTGTTGAGGTTTCTGAGCCTTTTAGATTTAGGGGAAGCCAACACACTTCCCTCTCACTTTACACTCTTTGTATGCACTTAGCATCTGTGTTTTAGAGCAAACACACTCGGACGTGTGACTGGGGATGGTGAGGAACAGAGACCTGCTTCCAAGGAGCTTCCAAGGTTTGGAGTTCTGAAGGATACAGAGGACTGGCTTTAAATCCACTCCCCCAGGTATAGCTGTAGGACGATCTTGGGTGAGATCTTGGAGAAACAGACCCGTTTCTGACTAGATGGGCACATGGGCCACTTTTCGGGTCCTGTGGGTACGTCTTGCACACCCCGCTGGTGGACGGATAGAACTGTAGCTCATCAGGGAGCAGCACTTTAGCACTGCCTCGTGTCAGCAGCCCCTCTGTGACCTGCCGCCTCACTTGCTCGTGTCCCTTCCCTTTCCAACCATGGGTTCTCCTAACTCGAAAGCCTCTCTCAGCTGGAAAGTCTGCAGAGTCCCTTATTGTGGGCACGGCCTCACATTCCAAATTTAACACCCTTCCAAGTCACCAGCTCTCCTCTCTGCAAGCCTTTCTCCAGGAAAGATGCTGGAGGCGGCCTGCTTGCTTCTTCCCTGAGAGACAGGATCTGTCCGGGCTAGAGATGGAAATTCATCCACTAAGTTCCTCACTCCTTAGAGACACAGGCTCCTCTGAGGTCCAGAACCAAAGAACCAAGTCAGATGAAAAGTCCCAGGAAAATCTTCAAGGGAGATTTAAAGGGATGGCTCCCACGTGTATGGTCTTGTGGAAAGTGCCTGTGTTATGGGAAAAGGGATATGGGTCCTGCCTTCCTCCCTCTAACCAGTCAGCATCACATCCTTTATGGATGTTCAGATAACGTACTCCCCTTGGGGGATGTGTGTGTGTGTGTGTGTGTGTGTGTGTGTGTGTGTGTGTGAGAGAGAGAGAGAGAGAGAGAGAGAGAATTTGGGTAGCTTCTTTCATTTTTCTGATTATCATAGGAACATAGGGAAAAAGAAAAAGTATCAAAAAGTGAAAAACAGACAAAAAAATAACTCATTCTGCCACATACATGCAGCCTCTGTTGACATCTTGTTCATTTCCTTCCAATCTTCTGTGCTTTTTTTCCCCTTGATATACAATTTTGTGTCCTTTCTCTCTCTCTCTCTCTCTCTCTCTCTCTCTCTCTCTCTCTCTGGCTTAATGTTAGTTACATCATAAGTGTTTCCCTAACATTCAAATTTTGTCATAAAGAATGTTTTTAATGGTGAAAATTATTGCATGGCTGTACCATAATTCATTTAACCATCCTGTTAATGTTGGACAGAAGTCGTCTCCATTTTTTTGCTATTAAAAATAATTCAGCAGTTGTCGTCTTTGTGCATAAAATGTTGTCTTAGGATAAATTCCTAGGGTGGACTCCTGAATCAGAGGAGAGGAAGACAGATGTCTCTTTAACCTCAAAGATGAAATATGTGAAGCCTGGCTATCTTCTCTGTCTTGGAACACAGACCTTCCCCATCGTCCCACATCAGCCCTGGGGAAAGGGGAGTATTGGCTACGAGTGGAAATCTGGGATGGAACCATGGAGGCTTCCCCTGTCCTTCTCGCTAACAGTTTGCAAATATTCAGGGAATTGGTGGAAGGTGGGGGAGGCTGATTTCAGAAACTGTGCAGTGTGGGCATAGCTATTGCTCAGACCATCCATGGGGACAGAGGGAGCACCACGGGGAGCACGATGGATAGGGCTAAGCCAGGTCCCGTTGTGTGAAATTCTTCAGGGCTCTCCTTTGCATCTCAACTCTTCAATCCCTTTTCAATCACCAGAGCTGGTGGAGAAAGAATGGACAGCTAGACTGATGGAAAGAAACTTGGGCCTTGAGTCAGAAGACCTGGGTGCAAGTCCTCACTCTGTCCTGAGCTCTCCATGTGGCCAAGCCTGAGTCACCTAATCCTCTCTGGCCCTCTCATTTGTCCTTCATACTGGGCTGCCGTGAGCACACGTATGAACACACAGAGGACCCAGTGTGTGTGAGTGATTTACAATTTACGGTATAATACACACAGTCAGCAGTTGCCCAGGTGAGCCCATGGGAAGTCCTGAGGTCCCCTGGGTGTCTGTTTCCCAGAGCAGCCACTCCCCTTGGTGCCCAGCATCCAGTGCCTGTGAGAGTCCTGGCAGCATCTTTCCTCTGCAGCCAGCAGAGGGGCCGCAGAGGGTGGCTGGCCCCTGGGAAAGGAGGGTATGCAGGGATCCAGGCACTGGGCAGGAACACTGGTCTCGGTTTACTCTTTTACTCAAGAAATGCTTTATGAACCACTTTCTGGCTGTGTGACCTTAGGCAAGGCATTTCTCTGTGAGCTTGAGTTTTTCTGCACTGTGGTACTAGTGAAAACATCAGACTCCCAGCCCAGGGCAGGCCTGACACACAGAACTTGCTTAATAGGTAGTAGCTTTGACTGTGGTTACCCACAGATGTGTCTCATGAGACAGGGGCTTACGGGAATGCACCCAGAGAAGGAGGTTCTAGTTTGGGGTGGATCCATGAGGGGCTTCGAAGCCAGATTATTCCCAAGGATAGAAGGAGGTGAACTGGCCTGAGTTAAGCTGCTTGTCACCCTCCCCCTTCTTTTTCCAGACTCATGTGGGCTGCTAGGTGGCTTCATTGCTGGGCTCTGGCTACTGCCATCTTCGGTGACTTCACTACAGACTGAGCCCTGCCAGGAAGGCCAGGAGGCAGCAGTGCCCCCTCCCCCGCCTCCACCCCACCTGGCTGAGCTATTTGGACAGGGGCTCGTGCAGCCCCCTCCCCAGGCCTGCAAGTCCAAGAGGGCTGTATATGGAAAAGAGTCATAAATTCACGCTGGCACCTGGCTTTGTGGTGAGAACATCAGATGCTGCACTGGGTCTCCTGCACAGCATTTCACCAGACTGAAATCTGCTCCCAGCTGCCCATGTACCCCTCCCTGAGTTCCTTCTCACTCTGGGAGCAACACTGCTGCGTGAGGTGTCTCTTGAGCCAGTTTTTATATCCTTAACAATTCAGAGTGGCTGCCTCTTTCCTAACCTCCAGCTCAGCTGGCCCTGTCAAAAAAAATGTTCCCAAGACCCCAGTGCTGCGAGCAAGGCCACAGCCTGCTCCTTGCCTTGTGGGCCAGGCCATGGCAGATACCCGCCTCATTCCCCTTACTCCAAGAGGCCGCTTGAATGTCCCTGTTAGTGACCAGCCAGGTGGTGGAAGGAGTGTGAACTTTGGATCTAAGCAGGCCTGAGGAGAACCTCTGTGTTGCCACTTAGTAGCTGTGTGGCCTCGGACTGTGGTGTGGGGCAGAGACCCCTACCTCCTGGGCCTGTGATGACAGACTGGAGACAGACAGAGGTCTCGCCCGGAGCCAGGCCCAGAGTAGGCACTCAATGACAGCGTTCTGATCACTAGTAAGTCACAAGGGCAAGTCTGCCACTTGCAGAACGCCTTGGGGGAGGGGGAGAGCCAGAGGTGACAGGGCAGCCGGCAGTGCCACAAAGCATGGTGGCTCAGTGCACAAAGGCCCAGCTTCCCTACCTGTAGAAAGGGCTGCTGCTGCGACTTGGGGGACATTAAATAAGCAGGCTGAGGAGCATGGACTCTGGCAGGATGGCTTGCATTTGCCTGCTGCCGTGCCACTTATTAACTGTGTTACCTTGGGCAACTTTCTTAACCTTTCTGAGCCTCACGGTCCCAGCTGTAAAGTTAGGTCCACAAAACTACTTACTCACAGGATTGTTTTGAGAACTAAATGAGTTAAGACATGAGAAGTGCTCATATTCATGTCTGGCATTCTTCAAGTCAGCTGCTATGAGGATGACATAAGGCTCTTAGGACAGTGTGTGCGTCTCCCATGTTGATTAGAGTGTGTCCAAGACCCGATTGCTCCTGCCCTGTTGCCCCAGCCCTGGAGCACTCATGGCAGAGATCGTGGGTCAGCAGCCCACTGGTAGGCAGTGTCCTCCTCACTCCTTCATTTAAGCAACTTACGGAGGAATTTTTAGGCAGGGAAAGGTTAAGGTTCAAGGCTATGGAATAAATCAGCCTCCTGCCAGGATAAGAGTTTCTGAGCAGGTAGTAAGTGACACCTTGCACTGGTGCCAGCTTCCCAGCCCTGAAGATTTAACGAGCGTTAATCCTCCCAAGAAGTCAGAGTGAGCCGTGATAACTTCATCTTTCCTTGGCAGCAGAGAAAATCAGCATGGGCACAGAGGCTTGGGAGGATGCCACCAGAGAGGTCCTTCGAAGGCAAATCCACCTGAGTCAGAGGGTACCAAGGTCAGAGAAGGAAAGGGACTTGCCCAAGGTGACGGAGCATGTTAATCACAGGACTGGGGACTTAGACTCTGGTGGCCTGAGTTGGGTCCAGTGCTCTTTGTACTACCCACTCTGAGATTAGCTGAACTGACCAAGGCCAGGTTTTTGAAATGCAAGCCTATGGTCATGGCCAGATCACCACCAGGAACTAGAAATCTGCAGAGCTTTAGTAGGAGCAGACTATCCAGAGGTGTATGAGTTGGTGGTGATGAGACCCCCCACTTCCTATACATGCATCACACCAGGCACTATAGCTACATTCTCTTATGTCCTACTCACAGCCCTTGTAAAGAATCTATGACCCATTTTATCCCCATTTCACAGATGAGAACACTGAGGCTAGGTGAGTTTTAGGACTTGTTTTAGTCACACAGTTTTCAAGCAGAGACTTGATCATAAGGCTGTCAAACTCCAAAACCCAGTCCATAAGCCACCATGTTGCCCTGTTCCCCAGTGACCATATACAGTGGCCACAGAGAAGGGAACAGGGCAGAGGATTGGTCTCAGGTTTGATGGGGCTGCATCTTCTACTCCCCTGCCCTAATGGGAGCCAAGGAGGACAAGCACTTCCTGGGTCTATAGCCACGTATCTCCATGCCATCAGTAGTTAGTGGATGTCAGCTGAGTATTCAGGGCTTCGAAAAAAGATTCGGATGTTCCTTTTTTCTCCCAGTATAGGAAAAAACAAAATCTTATCCCCATCCCATAACCCGAAAACACAGAATCACAAAGCATGCCATTGGCCATCAGCACAATGAGCTGAGGGTCCTATGGCTTTGAGAACCATGCATGTCTGAGTTTGAACCCTGGCTCTAGTACTTCCAAATCCTGTGACTGTGGGCCAGTTTCATGACTTCTCTGCACCTCAGTTTCTCCATCTGTACAATAGGATAATACCTCCTTCACCCAGCAGTTGTGGAGGTTAGATAAAGTTCATGTGCAGCACCTGCCACGCGGCCCCGTCTGTATACTCCTTAGCAGTAAGCTGCTGCCTTTATTACTCTATTTGTTAAAAAATACTTGGGAAAATAATTGCATTCCAAAGAAAGAAACAGTGCCTGACACATAACACATCATGGGGCCTAACCGCATATTTTGGAACAAATGAACTGCCCGCTGCAGTCCCTGGCAGCCCTGTTTCCCCTGAGCCCTTTGCCATCGGTTTGGCTGGGAGGGACTGGATCCCGCTTTGTTCTCTTCCTCTCGTTCTCTTCAGCTGCCTTGGCCTCCGCCTCTGTCACAGAGCTCTTAGAATCAGCAGACTAACCCGTAAGAGGAATAGTCCTGCTTAGTCAGCAACCGGGCTGCTCTGGCGTCTTCTCTGTGGAGCTTGGAGGCGCTCTCGTGGCCTAGCCCGCCCAGGAGGACCACGAGAGCCCCAAATTGGATTCTGCCTCTGCCTGAATCCCCAATAGAACTGCCAACCAAATCCCCATTTTGGGGGGTGATTTATGGCCTTGGGTGAGTTAAGAGGCGAAATGAACACAACATGATTTTCAGATCACGGGCTGCAAGTGTTTGGCCTTGGCAGGGAGAAAAATCATCTTTGCCTTGTAAACGGAGCAAATATGATGTTGAACAGGGAATAAATCCAGGTCCCAAGATGTCACTTTTGCAATTGCTTTTTGGCGTGTGACTTAGTAGTGCCTTCTGCAAAGTGCTCACAGTCTCCTACACACACCCCAGTCTGACTGGGTCTTTCTGTGGGGGGTGAGAGTTACTCCTCCAGCATGGCTGCCTAGTGAACCGTGCGCATTGCCAGAGAGACGGTTCGAGAAAGCCACCTGCTTCGGCAGTTTTCCACAGAAAACTGTTTCTACAGATCTCTGAGCCTATTCCCGGGAGGAAGCAGTTTGACGTTAGAGGTATGCCTGGGTTCAAATCCTCAATGTTTACCGACTGAATCAAATTGGGTGAGTCACAAAATTCTCCAAACCTCAGTTTACTCACCTGTGAAGGCGGGGGCAGGGTTAGGTTGCCCCAGCACCCTGCCTGGTGTGTACGCACACCCTTCCTGGTCCCTCTCCCTTTTCCCCTGCTATTGGGCAACAGAACACATTGACTTATCGGGCTGAAAATACCATAACAACTTTTATGAGTTTGGGTTTTTTTTGTTTTTTGCTTTATTTGTTCTTTTTCTGAACACAAACACCCAGTATCCATCCATCGTTCTTGGAAAATCATCATCAGGCCATGTTGCTCACTGATTTTTAGCAGGCAGTGATGCACATTCCTAACCCAGGCTTTGAGTTTGTTTTGAGAAGGAGCTATCATCTGCATCGGAAGTGGCGATGTTGCATTTCCTCTCATAGAGCGGGTCAGGCATAAGGGCAGTGAGCAAACCTCCTGGGGAGTCACATGTTTTGGGAGCTGTGGCTGCTCCATTCAGAGGCTGGGGGCTCTCAAAGCACAGAGGAAATGGATTAGAAGCACGGGTCCCTGGCAGATGGGCTTTTAGCACAAGGAGGATAATGGGATGAAAATACTAACCCCACACGGGAAGGACAGGCAGAACCGGCAGTTGGGGTCAGATGCTGGGGGGGGGGGGGTCCTCCCTGTGGCCTTGAATGACACATCCATGATTTTGCCACCATGTCCTAAAGACCAGAAAGTCCCTCGGGTCACACTGGGTAATTATTGGAATAAAGTGCTCCCCTATGAACAAGCTTGCTGGGTTTTCACTCTCGCATGGCTGACCATTGGCGGCATGGGGCTCTCTGCACCCTCCTCCCTCAAAGATTTTTTTTCCCAAGCATTTTCTAATTAAGATGCATCTTGGCTGTTTTCTTTTTCTTTCTGTTTAAAAGGCTTCCCACCAACACAAAGCATAATTAATTTCTCTAAAAGCTATAGTAGCAGGTTGTTGTAAAAAGAAAACTCAAGGTCAGGAGCCTTGGTTCCCCATCCCAGCTGTGGCGCCAGTGGCCCTGTGAGCCGGCCGCCTCCTTTGGGCCTCCTCTGGTCTTCAGTACAAAGAAAGACGCCCATCCCCTCTGTGATTACTGGTTGGTTACCGGGCTGATTTCTTCTTCTTCTTCTTCTTTTTTCTTTTTCCCCCTCTAAGAGGCTATTTGGGCTGTGCTGGTTCTCTTGAAATCTGAAATTTTAGTAGCAAGTCTTGTCCCTGTCAGGGAGAAGTGAGTCAGGGTATCTATTCCCAGAGCAAGTTGCTGGATGCCTGAGATGATTCATATTGAAAGTGACATTCCCTCCTGGAGGCGGTGTGTTCCCACCCACTTTCCAAAGACCTGGCCTTCCTTGGAAACAAGGCTGAGCCCACAGCAGATAGCGAGCCCCCTCTCTTCACACCACATTGCTGGCAAGTGCTTGCCAAATATCCCAGCAAACTCAGTGACAAATAGGTATGTGAATTCGCAGAATCTCAGACTGTCAGTGCCAGTTGGATTCTTTGAAACCATCTGGCCCGATGTCTGGAGGATGGGGAACAGGCATGCAGAGGGACAGGACTCTCACAAAGGCTTGAAAGCCAGGACTTGAGCCCTGGTCTTTTCCCTTGAGCCTCTCTTTTTAAATTGTTTTTTAAACACTGAGATATGACTCCGACCTTACCTGTAGCGGAAGGCACAATCCCACTGGGTGTTATAGACCCATACAGCCTGTAACTATGCCCAGATCAAGGTCGCATTTCCCGGACCCCACAAGGTCCCCTTGGGCCCCTCCCAGTCACTAGCCCCCAGGAGTCACAGCTATTCTATCTTTTGTCGTTTTAGATTAATTTTGTCGACTTTAAAATTTCACACGAGACTGTCTATACTCTTTCCTGGTTTGCTACTTTTCACTCATAATTATATCATAAACGGTAGTTCACTCCTTTACAAGTTTATCCATCCGTTCTACTGTTTTTGGACATTTTGTTTCTAGTTCGTGGAAACTTCAAGCAATCCCCAAACCCATCAGCAGTCACTCTCTCCAGCTCTCCTTCCCCTGCCAGCCCTTGGCAACGACTAAATCTACCTTCTTTCCCTACATAGATTTGCCTATTCTGGACATTGCATATGAAAGGGATTATATGATATAAGGTCTTCTGTGACTGACTTCTTTCCTTGGGCTTCATTTTTCGTTGTTCCTGCATACGGTGGCAAGTACCCATTCCTCATTTCCCCCTACTGCCAAATAATATCCCATCGTGTGAGTACACCATATTTTATTTATCCTTTTTGCAGTTGATGGACATTTGGATTGTGTCTACTTTTTATTTTTTATTTTTTTGTCTATTCCAAAGAATGCAGCTATGAACATTCATGTGCAAGTTTTTGGGTAGACGTGGGTTTTCATTTCTCTTGGGGGTGTCTGTCTAGGAGGGGACTCTCTGGATCACATGGTAGCTCTGTGTGTAAACTTCTGAGCAACTGCCAGGCTGTTTTGCACAGTGGCTGCACCATTTTTACATTCCCATGGGGAGTATTTGAGGGTTACAGATGCTTTTGTATGTGCTTCTCGGTGGAAACGGGCAGCCACTTGTGCTGGGATCCACCCAGGATTCAAACTGCTGGATCATACGGTGTTGGTATGTTGAGCTTCAGTTGGATGCTGCCAGTTTTGCCAAATGGGGAAACGGATCAGCAGTCTCACCAGCCGTGGGTGAGAGTTCTAGTCACTCCATTATCCTCACCAAAGCTTGCTGTTGTCAGTATGCTTCGTTGTCCCCTCCTCCTGAATATTTCCCTCTTAATCAAGAGGCTGCACCCAAGGCAGCTGAGTGGCTCAGTCGGTTAAGTGTCTGCCTTTGGCTCAGGTCATGATCCTGGGGTCCTATGATGGAGTCTCCCATCGGGCTCCTTACTCAGTGGGGAGCCTGCTTCTCCCTCTGCCTACCGTTCCTCCTCTAACCACCCCCCCCCCGCTTGTGTGCTCTCTCTCAATAAATAAAATCTAAAAACAAAACAAAACAAAACAAAAAAGAATGCACCCTTTGTTCAAAGCCCAAGCTCTCCAGGCATAATGGGCTCCCTGGAGCAGAGCTGCCCTGCAGTGCTGGTCAGCGCGTGTCTGGAAGGGTCCCTCTTTTTCCTGCCTCAACCTAGGAGTAATTTGGGGCTCCCAGGCTGGCTGCTTCAAGTGCTCCTTGTAGCAGGAGGAATGGTTAGCAAAGTCTTTCTTCATTACCTTCTCCCACACTGTCTGTCAGTGCCATGGGGTGACCTCTCTGCTCCCCAGCCCACCCCAGCTGTAACACACAGGTCCAACACACTGGGCCTTCTTTAGTTCTGTTACTATGCCAAGAAGGGGGTTGTAATGAAGAAAATGTTGACCTGGGGTCAGAAGACTTGGAGTCTCCAAGTCCTGGCTCTGCCAACTCACTGGGCAGGGGTCAGTCACATTTCTTTCCTGAGCCTGTTTTTCTCTTCTGTGGAATGTGGAGATTGACATCTCATAGGATTGTTACTAGGATCCTATGAGACCACTTCCTTATCTGTCTCTGATTGTTCAGTGCCTCTAGTGTGCCAGGCACTATTCTAGACACAGAGGGAAGCAGCAGGAAGCAAGACAGAGGGACACCCACAGAGGGACACCCACAGAGACTGCCTGGGCTAGTGGGGAAACAAATACATGAACCTGTAGTTTCAATTAAGGTAGTGCAGGTACAGTGAGGTGCTCAAACCCAGGGCACTTTAATTCATTCTTGGAGCACTGGGCTTCAGAAAGTTGAAGCATGAAGGAAGAAGCATAAGAGAGGGGTCACAGGCATAGAAACACAAGTGCAACAGCCTAAAGCGGAGATTAAACAAGACCATGGCCCCTCGAGGGCTAAAAGATGTCCAGTGTGGCTGCAGCAGGTGGGAGTGTGGTAAGAGACCATATGTGAGCGGTGCTGGCATAAAAATGGGGTTCCCTGCATGTAGCTCCCCCATGTCTTCTTCCCATCCTGCACCTCAGGAATCAGGAAACCTGGCTTCTAATTGCTTCTCAGCTACCAGTCTGCTCCGCGACCCAGGCAAGACCTCTCTCTGAGCTTGTTTCCCCCTCATACAGTGTGGATGTCTGGCATGCAGACTCTCCTGTGACTTCTAGGTCCTGAAATAGTAGGTGATTGGGGTGCTTTTGGGTCTCTGTCACCCTGGCTGATCAAGGTCTGGTGTGGCCAAGCAGGCAGTGGGCTCAGTGATGGCAGCAGAGGTGCGGCACCAGCCACCAGTGAGGGTCCACCAAGGGTCGCTCCTCTGGACTGGGGGCGCCCAGACTTCATTCCCTCACCCCTTGTACCCCGGCCCCTGGGGGCCTCTCAGGCTGGCAGATCAGTTCCCTGCTCTCCCCAGGCATGAGAACCAGGCAGGGATCAATAGGAATTGTTGGAAACTTCTGAAGGGAGCTTGGAGGAGGACAAAGAGACCCGGAAGTGTGTTGTCAGCACAATTTAGAGCTAATACTCAAGTTTGTTTTTCTTTTCATCAGATCTGAAAGGCAGTTTGAAATCCATGGCTCCTGTTTTGTTTTGTTTTTTAATGACTGGATAAAAGCACAATTGCATTTTCTCCCCCAATAACTTTGAATTCTGGGAATAGATCATGTGGGGATAATTGCTGTTGTCTAATCCTGCCGATGGCCAAGCAAATGATTAGGACAGGGAGGAAGGGAGCCACGGTGGCGGAGGCCCTCTGCCTGCTCCTTACCCAGCCACCACGGCTCAGCTCCCCAAATAACACTGTTTCTGAAATATCAGTTGCCCAGAAATGCATCTGGATGCTGTTTTCCAACAAGTAACGGATAGTACTGTTGGGGACAGGCAGAGTTGGGATTATTTGTTTTAATTCAATTCTGCAACTTTGTATCTTGGACTTACTGTGTGCCAGGCTCCCAGCTGGGGATGAGCTGGGAAGAGGGTGCAAAATGAATAAGGTGCCGTGAACTGGTTGGAGACAAGACCACGACCATCTGCCCATGGTGCCAGGCAAGACACGTGCCCGAGTGACTAAGCTGCAGGAGAGAATGGCAGTACCCAAGGAGAGCTGCCCGGCAAGTTCCTGAAACTATTCGAAAAGTTCCCATAAAGTTCCCCCCACATTTCATTGCTGGCAGATGACAAAGCTGGTGCATCCGAGGGGAGTCGTGGGGGGGAGGTCAGATTCTTGGCTGCCAGAGTTGCTCAGGGGGTAGAGTTTGCCAAACGTCAGTGAGATCTATTATAAGTGGGGCAACAGCACAGGTCAAGCCTAGGAAGCCATGCTGGGTAGAGCGTGGGTGCTGAGACAGAAGCAGGGGCACTATGTGGGGTGGAAGGAAGCAGGTTTGGAGGGAAGAGATCTGGTCCTGGCATCCAGCCCCCATGATGCCTCCGTACAGGGCTGACTTCTTCATTAGACACAGTGCCTACAGCTCACAGAAGTATTATAATTTTAATTTCTCTTAAGATCAGAAGACAAAAATGAATATAATAATGAATATAGCCTGGGTTATATTCATTTTTATACAAATCCAATTGTAAAAGATTTTTTTTATTTATTTGAGAGAGAGATAATTGGAGAGATCACAAGCTAGGGGGCGGGGGGGTGGGGGGGGAGACTCAGGAGGAGAGAGAGAAGCCGACTCTTCTCAGAGCAGGGAGCCCAGAATGGGACTTGATCCCAGGACCCTGGGATCATGACCTGAGCCAAAGGCATTCACTTAACCAACTGAGCCCTTCAGGTGCCCCTAAAAGATCATTTTAAATATTTTTTTAATGAAAATAGGGCCCACAGAAGTCATAATGCAGCTCTGCCTCTGTGTCTTTCACCAGGGGAGGGTCCCAAAAGCCTGCTCCCACTCTGACTTGGTGGGAAGAATTCCTTCCTTCTCACTGTTGTCTTGGAAGCTTGTGTAGAAACAACGCGGGGTTGTTGTCTCCATTAGTGTGGGGCTGAAGGGCATGTCCCAGGTGCCCACCTGCTTGCACGGCCGCCTTCCTGTGAGTTTCATGTCTTCCCCTTGGTACTGCTCTGAGGTAGGTGTTGTGATGACGAGTGCACTGAGACTTTGAGAGAAGTTGCTCGTCCAGCCTGCAGGGAGCCAGACAGCAGTTCAAACCCAGGCTTGTTTACCCCTCCGGAGGCCGGCACCTCCGGTTTCCTCCGCCTCTGGAACTGGGAACCCTCTGCAGTCCAGGACTTCCCGAATAATCTGCCTTGTGCTTCCCCGGTAGGGCCAGACCCAGACAGTGCTTTAGCGGTAGCCGGCATACAGGGAAATGGCAAAGAAGGGTCCCTGCGTGTGGACTGATTAGAAGTGATGAGGAAGCAGAAGGGGAGCTGAGGCCAAAGCACAAGTTGACATCCGGCAGCCTCCCTGCCCCGCCCCACCTCACTGCTGGGTGGGATCTCTGTGACATTCCTTCAGGAAGTTCCCAACCCAACTGTCTTAACGTTAATGCCTTCCTAGAGGGAAAAACATCCTTAGCTTGATAATAGCAAGGCCTCCAGTATCTTGCAGGTCCTCCTAATCATATGAAAGTTCTTTTGAAACCTCCCTTTTTCCTGACCTCCCCCAGCTCCAAAGTGTGTGGTCAGCCATGCCTCACAACCCCAATGCAGCTCTTTCTGCCTATGGGTCCTGCACCCGTGCTTTAATAAAACCATGTTGTTTTTTTTTTTAAGATTTTATTTATTTATTTGACACAGCGAGAGAGGGAACACAAGCAGGGGGACTGAGAGAGGAAGAAGCAGGCTTCCTGACGAGCAGGGAGCCCAATGTGGGGCTCAATCCCGGGTCTCCAGGATCATGACCCGAGCCGAAGGCAGTTGCTTAACCAACTGAGCCACCCAGGCGCCCCAATAAAACCATATTTAAAAAAAAAGAAAAAGATTTTATTTATTTGAGACAGAGAGAGAAGGAGCTAGAAGGAGAGGGAGAAGCAGGCTCCCTGCTGAGCAAGGAGCCTGAAGAGGGACTCAATCCCAGATCATGGGATCATGGTCTGAGCTGAAGGCAGAATGGACCGAGCCACGCAGGTGCCCCTAGTAAAACCACCTTTTTGCAGCAAAGATGTTTCAAGAATTCTTTCTCAGCCATCGGCTCCAGACCCCAACCCACCAAACTTCACCTATATTCCAAAACTACATCAGAAGGAGGCTGTGACATTCTTATTTTGACACTGCTCAGCCTTTGCCCATTATATCCCCCTTCCCTGCATTAAAAGGAAAGCCAAAGTCTTTACCTATCTCCCCCAAACCGAGGAGGACAAAATCCCAGATACCCCTGGTGAGGCTATTTACCTGTCACTCACCAGAGTCTAAGAGGGTGTGTCAGGGGTCTGGTTGCACTGGGAAAATCTCCCTCTCCTGTCATTGCCCACATCCAGCAGTAGGGTCCTTCTTGCCACCTGCAGCATGGCTTTATCTGAAGGGCCTTGAACTCCACAGACATAAACTGTGCCTGGATCAAGGTACACATGCAGAAGCAGGCTTGCTGGCAAATGAGGCATACCCTCTGGGTTCCCCCAGGCTCCAGAGGTCAGGATACAAAGCTGGGCAGAGACCATTCCCCAGAAACATCCCAGATCCTGCAGTTCAACCCATGGACTGGAGAGGAGGCAAAACCCCTGAGGCAGGGTCCTGGTGATCTGAGGCAGGTTTGTCAATTGGATAGGAACATAGGGCTTTGACTCGGTTTCCTGGGTGTGTGACCTTGGACAAGTGAATTAACCTCTCTATGCCAGTTTCCTCTTCTGGGGGGGAAAATAATAATACCTATTTCATAGAGTGGTTGTGAGAATTCAATTAGTTAATACATGTGAAGGGCTTAGAGTGGCACCAGTAAATAGTGGAGGCTGCCATCGTCATCACATCGTCATCTTCTCTGTCAGTATTGTCGAAGCTGTCCAGGGAAACAGTGATTGTCTGTGTAAACTTGGACAGTGCATTTTTTTCCTACCCCTCCCTGGGATAGTCTCACTCACTATCCATGAAATGAGCAGGAGAATTTATGGTTCTTTTTTTTTTTTTTTTTTTTTTTACAGAGAGAAACACAGGTAGACAGGGAACACAAGCAGGGGGAGTAGGAGAGGGAGAAGCAGGCTTCTCACCGATCAGGGAGCTCGACATAGGCCTCGATCCCAGGACTCCGGGATCATGACCTGAGCTGAAGGCAGATGCTTAATGACTGAGCTACCTAGGTGCCCCCAATTTATGGCTCTTAAACAGGGGAAGACATCAGAACTACCTACTGGACATTTGCAAACATGGATTTTCAGGTTCCACCCCCAGAAATTCTGATTCAGTAGAGTCTGTAGCTGGCCAGGGATCTGTGTTAAAAATAGAATCTGTCAAAAATAAATATATATATATATATAGAGAGAGAGAGAGACTATCAATGGTTCTGATGCACAGCCTGGGTTAGGACATACACGACCCTCTCAGGCCTGAAGTCTGTCCTTTCTGAAGTGGTTGGTCCCCCACCCATAGCCCTATTAGCCCAGGCAATGCCTTTAGCAAGAGTGTGCCCCGTTGGGTGTTGAGTCTGCTATGTAGGCTGGCCCCCAGTTCAACAGGGGGCCTGAGCTGCTGTGTGAGTGACCAGCACATCGAGGGGTTTTCATTCAGCAGGTGTTTGATGAGCATGACATTTGCAAACAGTAGGCACCGCAGTTGTGTAAAGAGGGTACCTTCCAGCGGTGTAGTACTTGGGGGCTAATCCTACTCTCAGGTGATGCCAGCTATTCTTGGTATAACTTTGAACTGTTTCTGAAGCGTGGTTAAGAAGGGGCAGGGAGTATCATCCTAGGTCAGCCCCGATTTCCTGCATTGCCAGGGAGAGGATTTTGGATGATGTTGAAAATAAAGCCTCAAAGGAGCTTTATTATTACACCTGGCCCATCTTCTTGGGCGCTGGTGGACCCCCAATCCCCACCTTCCCCTGCTGGAGCTCACTGTCATGCCCAGCCCAGCCACAGCCCCCTCCTGGAATGCTGACCTTGCTCCTTACCCTTTAGCATACCCCGACTCCCTTCTCTGACCAGTAGGATCCAACCAGGAAAGTAGGAAATTTTAGCCGTTGTCTGTATCCACAACTGAGTGGCGTCACAGCCTCTAGATCAACCATCCCCATTATCCTTCCTGCCTCCAACCCCGTGTGTTCCTTTTTGTGAGGTAAATTGGATTCCTGTTTTCCCCTTTGAAGGACATGCCCTGCCTTAGAAGCTGCTTCCCGAAGGCAGGCACAGACCCTCACATCCAGCATTGGTACTGGCTACCATACAGGTGCTGGGAATGGGCGGGTGAATTAATGCTGTCCTGAGGCCCCATTCCAGGGCAGCGGGGCTGTGCAGCCCCCAGTGTGGGCATGAACTGGCTAAAGAAGATCTGTAGTTAGGGTAGCTTACACAGTCAACTACCCCAATTTGGCAAATGTCTTGCGGTGCTGAGTCAGCATCTTGTCAACATCAGCGCAGCTGACAAAGTTATGACATGAAGAACGTTTAGACTTTGCAGTTTTCCCCGACCTGCAGTTGATCCTGTGAAAATGTCCCTCCTCCTCCAAGAAAGCTGATTTGTGCCCCACATTTTCTCATCTCAGCAAGAAAGGTCTCTTAGCGAGGTAAAACCGAAATCTGTTGTTATTCTGATACTCTGATTTTGTGTTCCCTGAGACGAAGGCGTGTTTCACGTCTCGTTTGTTGCTGTCACGGTTGGTGTCCCCCAGGATGGAGTGAGGGAGAAGAATGGTTGCAGACACTTTCATTTTTAAGCTACTCTTCTCAGACATTAAACCTTGAAATGTGGGATTTTCCCTCTTCCTAAGGCTGCCATTCTAGGTGTCTCTTCTTAGCTGGAGAGTGAGGAAGTTTGAACATGTTTTTATCCATGTTGGAATTATCTGAGTGTGAAAATCCTTTCCTACCCTTACCGGTTACTCTATTTTTTCCCCTTTTTCTGAAAAATGATAAACATAATATATGCCCATTGTAGAGAAATGAGAAATTACAAGAACCAGAAAGAAAAGCTCCTGAAGCCCTACCACCCAGACATCCCGTAGTTTCATGTGTCACTCCAGATATGTCCCTATGAAAATGAATAGATATAAATATGTATTTTTACGAAAATAGGATCATATGATAAATACTGTCTTGTGATCCTTTCTCACGTAATATTTTGTGATCACATTTTCAAGCTGTTAAACACTGAACACCTATATTGTATTTAATGGCTATGTGATATTTCTGTTGTATGGATGGACTCAATATATGGGTGTGTATGTATTCACACACATTGTACACACATACATACATACATACACACACACACACATAGATTTTTTTATATTTTTTTTATTCCTCTTACCAGACATTTAAGTTATTTCTGATTTTTTGCCATTCTGAGCACTGGTAAGATGAATTTCCTAATTCAGCTCACTCATACTTATATACATGTCCTAATGTTTTCTTAGGATAAGGGTTTAGAACAGGACTAGGTAACATGTTCAAGCACTGACAACATGCCCCTCTGCTGAGCACTTTACATATAGTATTTATTGCATCCTACCAAAGATCCTATCCAGAAATAGCCTCCTTTTACAGATGAGGACACTGAGGCCAAGAGAGGTTATGTACATTGGTCAGGATCACGCAGCAGGCTCAGTGTAGAGCCAGGACTAGAACCCAAGCTCTCTGACCCCAGAAGTTTCTGACACAAAATGTTAGGTTTGCTTAGCCTCCCACTGTGTGGTGTAAGAGTGCTTGTCCTTATGTCCTTTCCCCCAGCTATGTGACTGCCCTGCCTAGGCCTGGCCTCTCAGAATTCCCTCACACTGACAGTCCTGTATTAGGAACAGGAAAAGAAGAATTGCTGGTGTTGCCATGACCTAGATATGGTTTTCAGTCCCTGGGAAGTGCCTTCTAGGGAACCATCCAGAGACAGGCCAACTCGGGCCAGCCTGTGGGCTGAGCTGAGCCGGCTGTGCTGGAAGGCCCTTGGGCTCTCCTGAGAGCAGGTTCCTCCCAGGAACTGGGCTCTGGCTGAGGAGATGCTCACAGGCCACTCTGGGACAGGTGGGCACACTAAGGCAGCCTGAGTCCTCGACAGGGAGTACTGTGGGAAAAGAAGGCTGTGAAAAAGAGGCAGGTTCCAGGCTGGAGGCCATAGTGGTTTGCTGCTAGACTAGGCAAGTCCAAGGCCAGAGTCCAGAAGGGAATGCCTGTTTTGCAGGACTCATCATTGAATGCTAGGACAGGCTTATGGCCCTGCGGTGAGACCAGGGTGCTCTTCTTTCTCATGACCTTCACTTTGCCTGATTCATCCTTTTGGGGATAACCAGATTCTAGCTGCCTCAGTGCTTGAGGCTCTGCCCTGGACCTGGGGCACAGGATGTGGCTGGTCATGTCACAGAGGCAGATCAAAGCACAGCATCCCCAAGGAGCAGAGAGGTTCAAGGATCCCCACCTTGGCCACCTTGCAGGGCAAAGATGTCTTGGCCCAGAAGAAGAGCCTGACGGGGAGGGTTTGCCCTCCCCTCGGCCCAGCCAGCTCTTCTCGATTCATCCATGGGCTGAGCTTGATGATCCAGACTCATAGTCATTCAAATAATCACATGAGTTATTTCTGCAAATTAGGTCTTCGAGTAAGTGTACTTGGTTGCTGAATATGTGATCAGCCACAGATTTCTCATTCTTTAAAACCCAAGGAGCGGAAATGCCAATATAGAAAAGCCATCCTACAACAGCACAGATTTCCAAAGCACGAAAATCAGGCTGCTCAAAGCTCAGGCCCCTGAACTCCCCATCCCACTACCACTGGACCCATCAGTGTTCCTTGCAGAGCCCAGATTGAGGGGCTTTATCTGTAAAGCCCTTGGGGAATGGTAATCAATGGAAAAATCTGCTCCCATTCTTTTTACTTAACCAGAGAATTGGTTTGCCTCTGAAGTAACAGGATCTGGAGGAGAAAATGCACTGGAGGGTGTAGGTCAAAGCCACTGTGGCTTTGAGGTTGAAAGGTCAGTGTCTGTTCTTGCTGCCCGGGCTCTGCGATAACATTGAGCGAGTTCACCTCTTCCTCCTCCTCAGCACAGCTGTCCCCATTGGGGCCCCTGGAACAAGGAAACAGTCGCTGAACAGGACTTAGCATTCATTCATTCTTTCACTCGTTTATTCCACAAGCCATCCATTGAACTCCTGCAGAGTTCCAAGTATTGGATTAGACATGGAGATTTCAGAGAGAAAGCAGACCTTTCATTGCTCATAATCTCATGGGGAAGACAGCTACAAACAGTTAGGATGTGGCGGGTGTGGGGAAACAGGGGTCAGGAGAAGAAAGGAGGTGCCTCCAGCCCCTGCCCCAGCAGTGGTGCGGGCATCTGTTTCCCAGCTTCAGGTGCCTGGGACAGGCCATGTCAGAAGTCTCGGGCCCACTGGGGAGGAGAGGCTGTTCCCGTTCCTTTCTCTGTGAACTGCTCAGAAGCCACCAACCATGCTGGGCCAGGGCCTGGTCGATGGAAAAGGTGTCCCTTTGACAGCTGTACTCTGTACTCCAGTTGGATTCTTCCTGTTTCCCCAAGGCCAGTAACACTAACTCGTACCCCAAAGCACAGAGGGGATGAAGTTCTCCAGCCAAAATAAGCGTTTGGGGACAGAATGCATGAGGGTGGCCTCGGATAAGAAGACATGCGATAGCAGTAATTCCAGGACAGACTTGCATCCTTCTAGAATGACGGTCTCATCTTTTTTAAAAATATATATATTTTATTTATTTACTGAGAGAGAGAGAGAGAGTGAGTGAGTGAGTGAGAGAGAGCACGAGAGGGGAGAAGGTCAGAGGGAGAAGCAGACTCCCTGAGGAGCTGGGAGCCAGATATGGAACTCGATCCGGGGACTCCAGGATCATGAGTCGAAGGCAGTGGCCTAACCAACTGAGCCACCCAGGCACCCCCAATGACAGTCCCATCTTATTTGACCTCAAAACTAATATGGTTAAAAGCAAACCAGAATCACTAGAATGACACAGGTGACTCTTTTTCACGGTGGCCCTTTTGACAAGCTGGCTTATATTCCCTGACACTACCCAGCCTCTGACAGCACTAGACTCCCATCTGAGAGCGGCTTTTGGAGCCAGTGCCTGTACCATGCAGTATTATGTCCTACTGATTTGTTGTCACTCACCAGACTGGGACCCCAGTAAACTCTGTTTCTAGAAAGTTGGGTCTCTGCCTGCTGCTGTGGAGATTCAAAACATGGGTTTGAATTCTGCTTTGTCATTTGTTATTATCATTACATTGGGCAAATCACCTGGCTTCCATGGATTTGGTTCTTCACCTGTAAAATGGGAGCAGTCCCATCTCACCGAGCTGTGGGAAGATGACACACAAAAGCTCCCGCCAAATCGTATTTATGAGAGGATATGTGCTATGTACTGGAAAGAGCACTGGATTGAGTCAGGCAGGAAGCTTGTGTGAGCCTATGCCAGGAATTTACCTCTGAGGCCTCAATGGACTATTTCCTAAGTCTGGCCAGCCTCAAAGGATTAGGGTTAGAAGGATTAAATAAGAAGGATCATATGACAGTATTTTTAAACTACAAAATGTTGGGCAACTGCTTATGGGATCTTAGAACCTGAGGTGGTGGGAATTCATTTCAAGTCAGTACCAAAGGGCCACTGTCTTGGAAAATATCTGAGAAAGTCCCAGGTGAACTTTATATTCAGTTCCAAATGGGGCTGGAGTATTTGCATTTTTCTGAGCCTAGGAGAGTGGGGGTCTGTAGGTCTGCCCAACTGAAACACAGGCAGTGACCCACAGACTGAGTAACCCCAGGGCACTAAGCAAGGGAGGGCTGGGTGGAAGATCATTTTGCCCCCATCAGATGGCACCTGCCTTAGTCTGTCGGGGCTGCTATAGCAAAAAAACCAGAGACTGGGAAGCTTGAAGAGCAAACATTTATTTCTCACAGTTCTGGAGGCTGGGAAGTCTCAGATTAAAGTGCCAGCAGATTCATTGTCTGCTTGATGGCTGGCTTCCTGGTTTATAAGCAGCTGTCTTCTCTCTGTGTCCTCGAATAGTAGAAGGGGAGCGAGCTTTCTGGGGCCCTTTCTAAGGTCACTCATCCCATTCACGAGGGCGCCACCTTCATGACCTAGTCACTTTCCAAAGGCTTCACCTCCTTAATATCATCACATTGGGAATTAGGATGTCAGCATATGAAATTTGGGGGGATGCACACATTCGGTGGGTTAATAGGGAAAATCTGCAGGTTTCCATGTGCCAGGGAGGGAGCAGACTTTTCCACTTGAGAAAGGAAAGTCAGGTGTGATGGCAGTCCCTGTGGCTTCAGTTATTCTGATTTGGTGAGGTGTGGGTGGTAAGTGACATTTCCTGCTCTCAAAGAGCAGGGGCACCTGGGCACCTGGAAGGCTGGTTGAGTTTAGAAAAGTCCAATAGGACCATCTACTTCCCTGCAGCCCTAAGAGCAGCAGCTCCGGGGTCCCAGTGCTAGCCTATAACAGGTGCTCAGTGAGGTATGTAGAAGCCACGACTGAGTCCTATAGGATGTAACAGTGCTGGATCAGACTTGTGCTCTAATTGCACACAGATATTTCTGCTTCACTCAGCCTCTAAATCCGTGTTTATAAACCACAACTCTGGGAGGCCTCTTCAGTTGTGTTCCTCAATCAGACATGGCTGCTGGCCCTGCCCTCTTGGTTACAGCAAATGTCCTTTCACGTACAAGAGCCTGGGATCAGGTAAGGGGGTGTGGGGTAGGGAAGATGGTGCATGAGAATTCTAGCTGCTGCACGTCCTTACCTTGCTATCGTCAGTCTTCTAAACTTTAGCCCCTCTGGCAGGGGGTGGGGGGGCACTGTCCTCTCTGTACCTCTTGGGATTATGCATTTATTAATTCTGCACTTTTGTTCAATCCCCACTCTGGGCTAAGCAGTAGAGAGAACAGAGATAAGTGAGCATGGTCTGTGCCCCCCACAGGATTGCGTCCGGCAGCTGGAGTAACTCCTGCCCCACCTCTCCCAGCTTTACTAACCTGGGGCAGATCCATCCAGCTAAGTCTCCGTGTCCTCATCTGTCAGATGGGGTTGGTCACTGTAGTGACGTATGTAGTCAGGCGGCTGCACGGTGCTCAGTCGATGCTAACGCGGCCTGTCACTATTCATCCCTCTGCCTGCCGGCTCCCCTGGTGGCAGGAGCCACCAAAGGCTTAAGAACAATTTGTGAGAGGAGAACTTAATGGTAACAACTAACAGTCAGTGAACATGGAACATTTTACTACATGTCAAATGCTGTTCTAAGTGCCTTTAAGAGATTACTTTTAATATTTAAAATCTTATTGGTTTCCGTAATTTTATGCAAACTGAGAAAAGGCCCTTGTGGTTTGATTTTCGTGGCAGAACACGTGCTTACAACGCATGGGAACCCAGTGGATTTCTAGGAAATGGTGCTAGAACCTCAGAGGTATGACACGGGTGCTGATGACTTTTTGTGTACCTGCTGCTGCCCTCTGCTCAGGTCCTGAAGGTTAGTGACTTAGAAAGGTGGAAGATAGGGCTTCTTGAAGAAAGATGAGTGTTCAGTAGGGTTGAAAGGCCCTGACTGAGTGGTTCCCATACTTGGATTCCTGTCACCAGTAGATGCGGTTTTAGGGAAGATCTCTCCCTTCTCCAGGCCTCCCTTACCTACCTATTTGGAATGTTGAACTCAGTGTAAAGGTTAGCTATTGCTGTATAACGAACCATCCCACAATTGAGAGATTTAAAACAAAAACCACTTATTATTTCTCATGTGTCTGCAAGTATCTGGTTGGTCACCTGGGGGCCAGCTGGTCTCAGATGGCCTTGGTGGGATGACCTAGCTTTGCTGCATGTGGTCCCAGACTTCTTCTCATGGTAGGGACAGGGTCTGAAAGAACAGGTGGAAGCCTACATATCTTCTTAAGACCCAGCTCAGAACAAGCACACTGTCACTTTCTTCATATTCTGTAGATCGAGCAAGAAAAGCCCACCCTAGATACAAGGGTCAAGGAAATAGGACATCTCTCTCTCTTTTTAAAAGATTTTATTTATTTATTTGACAGAGAGAAACACAGCTAGAGAGGGAACACAAGCAGGGGGAGTGAGAGAGGGAGAAGCAGGCTTCCCACTGAGCAGGGAGCCTGATGCAGGGCTCAATCCCAGGACTCCAGGATCATGACCTGAGCGGAAGTCAGACACTTAATGACTGAGCCACCCAGGCACCCCTAGAATGCCATCTCTTGATGGGAACAGTTGCTACATCATGAAGCTAAAGGCATGGGTACAGAGAAGGGTAGAGAATCAGGAGTGTTTTTGCGATTCCAACACACTGGGATTCCTTCCTACTCTAACACCTCTGAAATCAACCAGTTCCTGGGTCACTTTGGGAGAAAAGAGGTAGGATCCCCTTCATCTCAGGCCCAAGCTAGATGCGCCTATCCTGGATATAGGATAAACTGACCAGGCACCCAGTCACTGTAGAGCTCAGATCCAAATGGACAGAGTTAAAGACACAGATTTATTCAGCTGCTCCTTCTGCATTTATTGAGCACCACTTGTATGCTCACCACTAGCTACTGAGCACCACTAGCTACTGAGCTAAGCCCCAAGGAGAGGGGTTAGCCCTAGCTTTCAGGATACTCAGGCCTTGAAGCATAGCAGATGGAACATTATGATGCAGCAGACACGGGTGTTTATGAAGTCACAGGGAAGGCACCCCCGGATTTTTTTTTTTTAAGATTTTATTTATTTGACAGAGAGAAACACAGCCAGAGAGGGAACACAAGCAGGGGGAGTGAGAGAGGGAGAAGCAGGCTTCCTGCCGAGCAGGGAGCCCGATGTGGGGCTTGATCCCGGGTCTCCAGGATCATGACCTGAGCCGAAGGGAGTCGCTCAACCAACTGAGCCACCCAGGCGCCCCCCGGATTTGTTTTAATATGGTGCCAGAGAGCTCCCTGCAGTATGGGCTTCCTTCAGCCCAATTCCGAGGCAGATCCATGGGCCTCTTTTTAGACCACATACAGATCAAGGGGCCTTAGGGCCCGACAGTTCCATTTAAACTCCATGACTTGGAGTTAGTCCCATCCAGACCCCTCCAGCACTGGGCAGGCAGTAAATGGAAAAATAGAACAAGGTGTCCAGGGCCTGCGTGTGAATTTGATTAGCCTCCTCCTGTGCTCTAGCACTGTCTCAGTCTGCTATTTGCAGCCACAAACCATAGCTACATGTTGCTCGGCACTTGCAAGCAACTGAGCTTCAGAGGGAGTTATATAAACCTGTATGTTTCCCATAGCCCCTCCTCAAATATATACCCAGCTGGCATTTTTCCTTAAATATCACTCATTTTTAAAAGGGGAAAAATGTTGGTGGTGCTGAAATAGATCACACTTTAAAATGCAGAGGAGCAGAAGAGTCCGTTCAAATTATTCCCTTAATAGAGTTCTTCAGAGACAGGAAGTGATGGGGGAACATAATCACGTCTTTTGTCGTCGGAGCAAAATCTAAGGGCTGCAATCCATTTGTCTGCAAATGTGTCTCTTCAGCACAGATTGAAGCAAGCAATCCACTCCTAGGCTAAATGGTCTTTAATTAAAGTCAGCCAGTTTTCTTGGGTGGTTGGGGGGAAAGAGTGTTGTTTGAAACCCAAACCAATATGAATCTCCTTCCCCTTAAAAATAAAAAAGAATATATTTTTTAATTACTTTTTCCCCTGATTTAATAATTAGGGAAAAGCTTTGTTGGTGAGTAAAACTATTCTGCCTCTATTCGTGAATAAAAATTTTGATAGTAAGGCCTCAGAAAAGCAGTATAAGAATTTATGTAGCAATCCTGGTAAAAACACATCCTCGAGCATTGATTTTTGTAGCTGAAGTGCAGTATGTGTTTTGCATGAGCTTTTGAAAGCTTAGATAAATGAGGTGGCTCAGAAAGCAGATAAAAAAAATGGGAGGAAATTATACTGATCCAGAAGAAGATAAATGTCCACTAATTCCCAGATTAACATTTTAGACTCCTGTGTTTTTATAGGGGAATTTTTGCAATGCTGATAAGCGAGATGGGTTTACAGTGTCACATACCAGGTAGGTCTTGTTTGAGTTCTCAAAGTCAGCTATTCTCAAAAGGAAGTAGAGTTAATGCAACAACCTGGTGGTGCCCTGGTACCTGTGTTAGAATGCAACACTATCCCCAAGATGATGTATTTTAGGGGTGACACTAACCCTCAAGGGCGACTCTGTTAGTTTGCACTCTCTGAGTTGCAAAAAAACCAAAGACTCAAGTCCATTTGGCTTAAGCCCAAAGGAATTTACTAGATCACCTGATTGAAATCACTAGGATTGGACTTCAAGCACAGCTTGATCCAGGCATCAGATGAAATCGCTAAGACTCAGTTTTTCTTTCTCTGCCCCTGTGATCTACTTCCTCAGTTTTGCTACAGCTACTTTAGCTTTCATCCACACAATCTGTGCATGGCATAAAAGTGCCATTTTCTTAACTGTTTCAGGAAGTTCCAAGATTAGCTCTGATAAGCTTTAGTTGGGCCCCTGGCTCTGCCTATCCCTGACTAATCCTTATTTCCAGAGAAATGAAAGATACAGATTGGCTGAAGTCTGGGTCACATGATCATCCCCATTGCTCCGAGTCTGGACAGTCCCTCCCCAAGAAGGACATGGATTAGGAGTGAGGGTGAGAGGAAGTACCCAGAAGGCAATTTAAAGGATGCATACTTACCTTTGAAACCCCAAACTTCTGCTCCATCAGCTTTTCATTCTTTCCTTCCACAAATACCTGAGATCCAACAGCACATCTTTTGGAGCTAGGTACAAGGGTTACAGTGGAAACCAGGAGGGTCCAGGCCCTGCCTGCAAAGAGCAAGCTCAGTGTGTCTTGTGTATGTTAGTAAACTTGGGCTGCTCTAACAACATACCATCGACTGGTGGCTTAAACAACAGAAATTTATTTCTCAGAGTTCTGGAGTCTAGAAGTCCAAGATCAGGGTGTCAGCAACATGAGCTTCATTCTGACACCTCTTCTCTTGGCTTGTAGGCTGCTGTGATCATGCTGTGTGCTCACATCTCACGTGACTTCTTTGTATATATGTCAGGGGAGGGAGAGAGACAGAAGGACAGCATGCTCTCTGGCGTCTCTTCTTATGGGGACTCTAATCCCATCAGAGGGTCCTACCTTCATGACTTGTCTAACCCTAATTATCTCTCAGAGGTCTCATCTCCAAATGCCATCCTTTAGGGGTTAGGATTTCAACACATCAATTTTGGGGAGACACAAACGTTCAGTCTATAACATCGTGCTGGAACTTGAATCATGGTCTTCCAGCCAACTCCATGTTTTCCCCGAGAACCTGCTGGAAACAGTAAGGCGGGGAGCTCTGGGGCCCTGTCCCCAAGCAGTGTAGACAGATCCTGCTGCTGGTGGTGTCTAGAAGAGCCTCAACACTGGGAGAAGAGCGCTTCACTGTTATGCCTTTGCTCATTTTCTTACTTAGGATGGGATTCTACTGAAACCAAAAGAAATCCCAAAATAGCAGTGGCTTAAACTTTAATTTAAAAAATTTAAAAAATACAAGTTATTTCCCTCTTTCAAGGCTGGGTAGTCTAGAACCGGTATGGTGGCTGCACTCTCAGCAGCAGTTCCTGCTCATCTCTTCCTCCTTAGTGTTGCCTTCAACCTTGTGATCCAAGGTGGCTGCTCGGGCTCTCATCATCATGTCCATGTCCCAGCAAGCAGGAAGGCAAAACAAGGGCAAGAAGGAATGTTGCTGCCTTTCAGACATACTCTGCAGAAGTGGCACCCACCACTCCCACTGACATCCTGATGACCAAGACGTGCACACGTGCCTGCACCTAGCTGCAAGGGAGGTTGAAGACGGAGCCTCTATTCTCACAGCCCTGTGCTCAGCTAAAGCTGTGGCTTCTGTTTCTCTGGAAATCAAGGGAGAATGGACCTTAGGGAGCAGCTAACAGACTCAGCCACACTTTGTTCTGCGTGCAGGTCCTTGCCCTTTCTTCTGTATGTCTCTCAAATTCGTTTTTAAAAACCAAGCTGATACATGACCTCCTCCATGAAGTCTCCCTCGTTTTAACCGCAATCAAATAATTTGAGCCCTTTTCCCCCTCACTTACTAATCCATTATACTGAGGTATAATTCATACAGTAAAATGTACACATTATAAGCATATGGTTCAGTGCCTTTTGACAGGTGCTTTTAACCACCGCCAACATCAAAATATGGAATTTTTTTTTTCCTCTGCAAGTTCCCTCATGCCTCATCGCAGTTCCTATTTCCTCAACTTCTGGCTCAGGCAATTACCGATCTGCTTCTTGTCAATCTAGATTAGTTGGAACCTTCTGGAGTTTCTTATGAATAAACTCACAATATAATAAATATAATTGAACGAGTGTATACACTGCCTTGCTCTTTTACTAAACATGATGTTTTTGAAGTTCATCCACATTGTTGTATGTATCAGTAGTTTGCTCCTTTTTATTGCTCACTAGTGTTCCATCGTGTATGGACCCCAGCTGGTTTATCCAGTCTCCTGCTGGTGGGCTTTTGGGTGGTCTACCACTCTGGGGCTCTTACAAATAAGGCCGCTTTGTCTCTCTGTGTACAGGTCATCGTGCGGATGTGTATTTTCACTTCTCTTCTGCATGTCCCCAGGAGAAGAATTGCTGGGCATTATATGAAGTGTCTGTGAAACTCTGTAAGGAACTGCCAAACTCTTTTTCAAAGTAACTGTACCATTTCCATCTCCTTGCCCCAGTTCCATTTGCTCCACATCCTCACCAACACTTGGTATTGTTGGCCTTTTTTTTTTTTAATTTTAGCTATTCTGATGGATATTAATATCTCATTGTAGCTTTATTTACTTTATACACTCATCTCTCTCCCTCTCCATCTCTGTCTCTCTCTCTCTCTCTCTCTCTCTCTCTCTCACACACACACACACACACACACACACACACACACACACAGACTTCCCATTCTCCATTCCTTCTATTACCAAATATCAACAAACTATTGATCACTCGATATTTAACACCATCCCGGCAGCTCTTCGTGACTGATCCTGACACCGGGTGGCTTCCTTCTCTTTCCCATGTAACTGTGTTCTCTGCAGTTTGTAACTGTCCTGCTTGTTTGCTGCTTAGTTTGTAACAGTTAGCCCCTCATCTCCTCCTCCTCCCGGCTGGGTAGGTTCCTCTGGGCCTCTTCAAGTGTGTTAGGCATGTCATCAGTTTCTTCCCCTTGAAGGTCTCTCCTTGAGCCCCTCACCAGCTCCGTTCTGGAGACTTGACCCCAGGCTTGCTGCACAGGGCCTCTTCTCTGGAGATCTTTTGGCCTCTCTTGGTTTTATTTTTTTAATAGTTAATGTTGACATATGTTACATTCTATAAAATTCACTCTTTTTTAGGAGTGCAATTCAGTGAATTTTAGTCTATTCACAGAGCTGTATAAACAGCACTGCAATCTAATTGGACATTTTCAGTACTTAAAAAGAAACCTGTGCCCATTCCCACCCCCAGTCTCAGGCAACTACCAGTTTATTCTCTGTCTCTCTACATTTGCCTTTTCTGGACATTTTCGTAAAATTGGAACCATATAGTCTGTGGTCTTTTGCATCTGACTGTTTTCGCCAAACATCATCATGTTTTCAAGGTTCGTCTGTGTTGCAGCATGCATCACTTTCTCTTTCTTGATGAATAATATTTCATTAAGGATATACTGCGTTTTATGGGCACCTTTATCAGCTGATGGACAGTTGGGTTGTTTCTACCTTTTAGCTGCTGCGAACATTCGTGTACAGATTTTTGTATCAACGAAGGCTTTTATCTTTTGGGTATGTATACCCAGGAGTGGAATTGCGGGGCCTGGGAGGCCTCTTTGTTGAACTTTTTTACATTGCCATCAGCAGCGTGTGAGGGCTCCAATTTCTGCATGTCCTGGCCAACACCTGTGATAGTGTGTCATCCTTTTTATTATAGTGATCCTAGTAGGAGTGAAGTGATTTCATCATGGTTTGGATTTGCGTTCCCCTGATAACCCAACGATGTTGAGCATCTTTTTTTGTGCTTATTGAACATTTGTAGATCTTCTGTGGAGAGATGTATATTCAAATCCTTTGTCCATATTTTAATTGGGTAATTTATCTTTTTGATTGCTGAGTTGTAAGAGTTCGTTCTATATTCCCGATACCAGTCCCTTTGGGCTATATGGTTTGCAGATATTTCTTTCCATTTTGTGGATTGTCGTTCACTTTCTTGATGATATAGTCTTCTTTTTTTAAGATTTTATTTATTTATTTGAGAGAGAGAGAGACAGAGATAGCAACTGAGATAGCAAGAGAGAGCATGAGCAGGGCGGAGCAGGGAGCCTGAAGTGGGGCTCAATCCCAGCACCTCGGGATCATGACCTGAGCCAAAGGAAGATGCTTAACTGACTGACCCACCCAGGCACCCCTTGATGGTCTAGTTTTCAAGAAAAGTTTTGAATTGGTTGAGTCCTATTTTTTCTTTGGTAGTTTGTCCTTTTGAGTTGTCATATCTAAGAATCCATTACCTAATCCAAGGTCATGAACTCCTGTGTTTTCTTCTAAAAGTGTTTCAGTTTTAGCTCTTATTTTAGAACTGTGATCTATTTTAAGTTGCTTGATGTGTATGGTGTATGGTGTGAGGTAGGAGTCCAACTTCATTCTTTTATGTGTGAATATCTATTTGTCCCAGCACTGTTTTTTGAAAAGACTATTCTTCCTCCATCCAGTGGTGTTAGCACCCTTGTGGAAAAGCAGTTGACTGTAATGTAAGATTTTATTTCTGGACCATCAACTCTAGTGCACTGATCTCCATGCCTGTCCTTATGCCAGTCTCACACTGTCTTGATTATCACAGCTTTGTAGTTTTTAAAACAGGAAATGTGACAGGGCGCCTGGGTGGCTCAGTTGGTTAAGTGACTGCCTTCGGCTCAGGTCATGATCCCGGAGACCCGGGATCAAGCCCCACATCGGGCTCCCTGCTCGGCGGGAAGCCTGCTTCTCTCTCTCTCTCACTCCCCCTGCTTGTGTTCTCTCTCTCGCTGTGTTTCTCTCTGTCAAATAAATAAATAAAATCTTTAAAAAAAAAAACAAAAAACAAAACAAAACAGGAAATGTGAGTCTTCCAACTTTGTTCTCCTTATTCAAGGTAGTTTGGACTATTGTTTGGCTATTTGTTTTATGAGTGCTTGTACTTCCCTATGAGTTTTAAGATCAGCTTGTCAACTTCCGCCAAAAAAGCCAGTTGGGATTTTGATAGGTATTACATTGAATTAATTTGGGGAGTATTTCCATCTTTACATTATTGAAGTCTTCTAGTCCACAAATATGGAACATCTTTCCAATTATTTAGATCTTCTTTAATTTCTTTCAACAATGTTTTCTAGATTTTGGTGTATAGGTCTTAGGATTCTTTAATTAAATATATACCTAAATGTTGTTTGTTTGTTTGTTTTAAAGATTTTATTTATTTGACAGAGAGAAACACAGCTAGAGAGGAAACACAAGCAGGGGGAGCGAGAGAGGGAGAAGCAGGCCTCCCGCCGAGCAGGGAGCCCGATGTGGGACTCGATCCCAGGTCTCCAGGATCATGACCTGAGCCGAAGGCAGTTGCCCAACCAACTGAGCCACCCAGGTGCCCCTAAATGTTGTATTCTTTTTGGTACTGTTGTAAATGGAATCATTATCAATAAATCTAATAGTATTTTAGGATTTTTTAATTTTTAGGATTTTAAAATTCCTTAGGATTTTTCTTAAAGATTTATTTATTTGAGGGAGAGGCGTAGAGAGAAAGGGAGAGGGAGAGATAGTCCCAGGCCGACTCCATAATGAGTGCAGACCCGAACACAGGGCTCAATCTCACCACCCTGAGATCTCAACCAGATTCTGACCAAGAGTCATGCTTAACTGACTGTGCCACCCAGGTGCCCCAATTCCTTAGGGTTTTTTATATGTAAGATTATGCCCTTTACAGAGACAAAGCATAGGAGACTCTTAATCGTAGGAAACAAACTGAGTGTTCCTGGAGGGGAGGGGGCCAAGGGGAGGGGGTAACTAGGTGATGGACATTAAGGAGGGCATGTGATGTAATGAGCACTGGGTGTTATATAAGACTGATGAATCAGTATCTCTGAAACTAATACTCTGTATGTTAATTAATTGAATTAAAAAAAAACAAATGAAAAGATTATGTCTTCTGCAGATAGTTTTACTCCTTCCTTCCAGTGTGGATGCCTTTTATTTCTCTCTCTTACCTAACTGCCCTGTCTAGAATTTTCAATACAGTGTTAAGTAGAAGTGGATGTCCTTGTTTGTTCCTGATCCTAGGTGGGAAGCTTTCAGCCTCTCACTATTAAGTACAACGTTAGCTATGAGTCCCTCTTGTTTTAAAGCCCCAATTTTCTGGATCCCTTTTCTTTCTTTCTTTCTTTCTTTCTTTCTTTCTTTCTTTCTTTTTTTTTTTTTTTTGGCAGGGGGAGGATTACAACATCCAGTAGTTTCCTGGAAAAGAGTGCAATGGAGAGAATTGAGGGGGTAAAATATTTGAAACTTAAAAATCAGAAAGTCTCTCTAGTTTACTTCATGCTTAATTGCTAATGGTCTAAATAAAGAATTGTAAGATGAAAGTCATTTTTACTCAGAATTTTGAAACTGGTTCATTGTTTCTAGATTCTGGCATTCCTGATGAGAAGCCTGATGCCATTCTGATAGCTGATGACTTGCATGTGACCTGTGTCTTTTCTCTGGAAGCTTATAGGATCTAATCTTTCTTGACCATGTTTTGATATTTCATGATGACATGTCTTAGTATGAATCTCTTTTTAGCCACTGTGCTGGGAAATCAATGGATCTTCTCAGTATGCAAACCTATGTCCTTTGGTTCTGGGAAGGTTTCTTGAATTATTATTTTTTTAAATTATTTCCTTCCCTCCATTTTTCTCCATTTCTGAAACTCCTATAGTTTGGATGTTAGACTTCTTGAGTTGGTCCTCTAACTTTCTTATTTCTCTTCTATTTTCTCTTTCTTTCCCCCTCCACCAAAAAGAAATTGATTCCACTCTGCAAAATTTCCTCAAATTTCTATTCGAACTCTTCTATTGAGCTTCTTATTTCTACTGTCAAATCGTAGTAATTTCAAGACTTGTGTTTTATTTTGTGAATGTTCTATTTTGAGTATCACTTTCTTATTTCATGATGTAGTATGTCCCTCTAAGGATATTATTCTGTGTAGTTTCCTTCCTCCTGCAGAGCCTCTGTGTCCTCTAAATTTACTTTCCCTGTGAGTGTGTGTGTGTATGTAGGTATGTCTAGTTCACGTGTTCGTTTTTCCACAGATGTTGGGGACCCTTGGTTGTGTGCTCCTGTTCAGTGTGGGGCAGAAAATAAAATGGCTAAAGCTCCAGTGTGGTGACGGGGCTTTATTGGCTGATGCTTCAGTGTAGGGTGATCTGACAGCGGACTTCTGGATACAGGTTCTTGCTTTCTGGGACTGGTCCGATTCTGCAGAGAGGATGTTTCCATTCTCCTGCCGAGAGGGTGGACTCCTGGCTCCAACTTGATGAGAGTCAGGTGGGTAGGAGGACAGGAGACACGTGGGATAGTCCAGGAACCTTCATCTAACCCTCGTACTCTCGGGATGAATCTCTGCACCTCTTCCAGGTATCCCACAGTCCAGAGGACCTCTGTCTTACTCCCTCTCATGATTCAAGCCTAGTCTTATGCTGGAGTGAGAGGGGGGCATGCTCTTGGCCTAGAAGAAGGAGATCTAGGGGTCTTACTGCCTTTAAGCTGACTTTAAACAAATGCTCTCATTATTCCACTTCCAGAGATGCCTGGTGTTGCCAGTTCCAGAGTCACTGCAGTCGCTGCTGGAGACCTGGTGTGTGTTTGCTCCCAGCAGCCGCGCTTGCGTTCTGCCGTCTTGGCTTCGCTCATCCGCACCACACACCTGTCTCCCCTCCAACTGCCAGACCTTTCCTGCTGTTGTCTTTTCCTCTGTTTGCTTTGTCTTTGTGGATTGATGCCTTTTAAAAATAATTCTCACACTGCTGTTTTCGTGGAGTTTCAGGGGAGAAACAGAGGTTATTGCATTTACCCTCTGTCTTTAACCACAATCTCTTGCAATTCTAGTTGTTTGGTTCCCTGAACCTCAGCGTCATCAACTGTATCCGTTATATGTTGTGCAGTGATGCTGCCTAACAGACACTCACAAGCCACACTGACATGCGACAGAAAAGTATATATTTAGCATGTGGGTCTTTGGGGTTCTGCCGCTTCTGGCTGTGTCAGCCCAGTGACTGCTGGTCTCGGATGGGCTCACCCGCGTGTCTGGGGGCGGCTGAGTGTGGGCTGATCTAGGAGACCTTTGCGTGGGACAACTGGGCAACTCAGCTCTGCTCCATGTGTCTTCCATTTTCAGCAGGCTAGTCCAGGGACGTTCTCATGGCAATGGCAAAGGGGCAAGGAAGCAAAGGGAAATGTGCAAGAGTTTTTTCAAGCCTCTGCTCACGTCGCGTTTGTTGTTATTGGTTAAAGTTAGTTTCATGGCTGAGCCCAGAGTAAAAGGAGAAGGTCAGAAACCCTGCTCAGAGTGGTGAAGTGTGCAGACACAGGAAGAGGTGAGGACCTGGGGCCAAGAATGCAACCTCCCTGCCATGGGGCCCAGGCTTGGCTCTGGAGCAGAGCGCCCCCCACCCTCAGGTTTCCTTCTACTAAACCCAGACTGTGCTGCCTAAACCGGGAACCTGGGGTCCTGCCATCCTGATCTGTATTCAGCCAACAGAGTCATTTCTTTGCTTACTACTTGGAAGCAATGCTGTCCATCTCGAAAATAATCAGAAATGATCTCTCCGATAGAGAAATGTACTCCCCAGGCAATGCTGGGGCCGTAGATCACAGGCAACCGATTTAATCTGCTTAATTATTTGATTCAATCAGAAGTTGGCTTAATTATTTTCTTGCTTCTCACCTCTTTTTAATCCATTCTGGAAACTGATTATGTCTTTAACACCAACCCAGAGATAAGCGTTTCAATTGGGAGATGTAATTAGCCAAGGAAAATGAACACGGGCACTGTCTTTTGTCAAAGCACCATTAAAACCCAACTCTGGTCGATACCAATGTGGTGTGAAGACAGAGAGCACAGTTTGCACCTCTTGTGACTGGAGAGGGTAGGCCCACAGGACATAGGAAATGAGGCATCTTGGGATCTTAGCAAAAGAGGCTCAATCATTCATTCATTCAGTCGTGAGGCATTTCTAGGCCAGTTCTGGGCTACTGCTAGAGATGCACAGGTGAACTGGCAGTGTCCCTTCCCCCCAAAGAGTTTAGGGGGAAGGGTCTACACGTGATTATAATGTACAAAGTATAGGGACCACAAAGGAAGGAGCCCCTGATTCTACCTCTGGAGCTTCCTAGAGCCAGTAACATTGAGCTGGGCCTGGAAGGCAGAGAAGAGTAAAATGGCATTCTAGGTGGAAGGTGCAGTCCGTGCAAGGGCCAGGAGGCAGCGTGGCAGCATGAGGGCCACGGGGTGCATAAGAGACAGCTAGAGCAAAGCCGCCGAGGGCCTCCTGGGCCATGCTAAGGCCTCCCAGAGCACAGGTGTGTGGTGTGTCTTTGGGACACCACACTTTTCAGCTCCTCTCTCTGAGCTAGGAGCCCTAAGATTCTCCTAAAATGTTTATTTTCAAAGAAATGTAAAATATGTGCCATTTGAGGGAGAGACTGAATAGTCTGAAACCTGAGGGATAGATTCAGGGCAACTGAGAACCACAGGTGTGCATTCTTGAGCTTAAGAATAGAAGGGCAGGGAAAGGGAAGGCATCTGGACAGAAGGTCCAGCCTGGGCAAAGGCTTGTGGTCTAGCACACTGGATTGAGTATGACACGCAGCATGAACTGAAACGTGGGTAATGAGCCACCCAGGTGGGCAGGACCAGATCCACCAAGAGCAACTGGAAGCCAGCAGGTTGGCCTAAGCATCTACAATGGGGGGCGGGGGCCTGCAGACGCAGGGGCCTTCCTCATGCCGCTTGGGCTGTAAGTGCTGTTTCAGATCCCCCTCCTACGAGTCTTTGCTTTTTCAAAAGCTCTAAGTGCTCACATCAGTGGTCACTGGTTTGCTTGGATCTGTGCCCAAGACTGAAGCGTGTCTGGAATGTGGTGAGGAGGAGAGGTTTCCTGGCCAGGTGGCTCCCACACCCGGAAAAGGGAGGGAGGACCATCTGCCGCCAGGACCAAGAAGAAGTGCGGCCACCACACCTGCACCTACCCAGCTCCTATTTAGCTTACCCCTCAGCCATCCTTACAGAGAATCAAGCCAAGGGAGACTGTGAGCTAGCAGAAGTGGCCAGGCCGCCCCTCACCAGGAGGCACACACCACTGTGCACCGTCCATCTGAGCCAGCTGCGTCGTGTGTGGAATGCAGTGGGGACCAATGTGGGTGCAGCTGTGGCTCCTGCTCTGTGGTTTGAGAGCAGCTTGCAGCCTCTTTCCCTGCCTCCCCAGGTGGGACCCTTTGCACTAGCTGGTGTAGGGAGGGAGCACCCATACTGTAGGAAGAAGGCTGGGGTTCTAGCTTCCTTGCTCTGGGACCTTTCACAAGTCGCTCAGCCTCACGAAGCCTCAGCCTTGTCATCTGGCCATGGAGATAACAGCCTCCTAAACTGTGGGGCTGAAGAAAATGCTGGGGTCATGCTTGGCCTGCAGGGCGGACAGGACAGTGGCTGTGACTGTGGTGGGGCTGCAGAACCCGGCTCCAACTGCTGCCTAGGGGACTAGCAGAGTGGCCTTGGGCAACAGTCATTAATCTCCATGGGCCTCAGTTTCCTCCTCAGTGAAATAGGGGTGACGACACCCCTCAGGTGTAAGGATCAAATACGTGCGTTGCTGTGTGTGAAAAGACTTTGGAAATGGATGCTTTTTGTCCTTGTTGTTTCTTCTCTGTCTCTCCAGAGAGCTTAGCCAAGGTGTGGAGGGTGTTTACTCAGTCAGGTGATTTGAGAGCTCCTCAGGGCCCCCAGCCAGAGCTGTCGAGCAGCAATGGAAGAAGGTGAGAGCTCGGGAAGTAGGGAAGGTCTGGTCTCACCTGCCCACCCCAAATGGTGAACCAGGCAGCAGGGACCCTGACTCCAGGGGCATTCTCCACCCCTGCCCCCAGGCTGTGGGAGAGGAGGCCCCCCAGCAAAACGACACCTAATATCCAGGGTGCATAAGATCCTGTTAAATTTGGGGACGGACAGATGGAGCTCATCACATCAAATATTGCTCAGGCCTTCCACCTCAGGCCTTCCTGTGGGTCTCCGCATCAGTCCTGCCCTGGGACTGTGTGGTACTGCTTCGGAGCAGGGTGCAGGGGGAGCCTCAGCCACCTAGGCAGGCTTCCATCCTGAGCCGTGGGTCCCAGCTAGCCTGGCTGGCTAAGCTGTCAGCCATACAAGGTTCTCAGATCTTCAAAGGCAGCAGGCATGTGTCCTGAGCACAGAGCCTGGTGGGAGGACATCAGAGCAGGAGAATGTGGGCACTGTGCAGAGACATGATAAGGTTTTGATAACAGTGTCTACCTGACATGTCTGAAAAATCAGCCGTGCATCTTCTTGGCAGGGCATGCAATTTCCTGCTAATGAGTTGTAAGAGGCTGGAACAAGTCATCAGAAGGCTGGGTTGACTCCTTCCCAGAGTAGCTGCAAGGAGATGGAAACCAGGCACCAGCCTCCTCCCCCCTCCCACGGGGGTGGGGCTCAGCTATTTGGGGATTATCTTTGTTGAAGGACAGAACTAAAACCTGGAGTGCTGTCAGGATTGCTGGTGGACCTTGACCCCTTGCCTAGAACATTTCCAAGCTCCTGGCTGCATTTCTTCTGCCTCTGCAAGATCTGTGCAAAGTCTGCTCTCCTTCAGTCTCTGGGAGAGACGGAAGCCAGTAACACCAGCAATGAATGGCACCTCTCAAGTACTTCCCTGCTTGCAAAGCAGCACTCATACTTGTCGTCTTATTGGACCTCCTAACAATCTGCATGAGAGAAACTGAGGCTCAGAGAGGCAAAATAATATGCCCAAGATCATTCCATTGAGTAGGTATATTTATTTAAGGTAACACTAGCTGCTATAACAAATAAACCCAGAGAGCTCAGTAGACTGAGACAGCAGACATTTATTTCTTGTTCATGTAAAGTCAAACCAATGGGAGGAGGAGGGGGTCCTGTTCCTCATGGTCATATAGGGACCCAAGGTGATGGAGACTCCATCATCTTCAGATTGTGACTCCCAGGGTAACCTTGGCCTTGGAGCATCCCACCGATGGCTCAGGTCTCAGAGCAGTGTATGTACTTTACATCCAAATTCCACTGGCCAGGACTTGGTCATAGGGCCCCACCTAAATGCAGGGGTGTGGGACATATAATTCCTAACCAGCAGCAGTTTTCCCATGATGGCTCTGCCCCCAACAAAGGGGAGTGGGATCTTTGCTAGGCCTAGGACAGGTGTTTTCCTGGAACAGAGGTTGGGGACACTGGATCAGAGTTTGATGGCGGGTGGTCACTTAGAGGTCAACAAGTGCCTGGTGTGGACTGACACCTAGAAGAAGAGAGAATGTTCCTGACCCTGTGAGGAGCCTGGACCACACACCATCCTAGCCTTTTCCATGGCCTTCCTATGACCCCTCATTTAGCTTATAATCCACACAGCTGCCACTGGTCTGCCCTACCGACACACCTCGGTGGCTCCCCGCGGCCCTCTTGACAGAGTCCAAACCCTTTAGTCTGGCACTGACAGACCTTCACGGGAGGGCACCAAGTTAGCTTGCAGCATTCCCCCTCCTCACCCCCCCATCCCATATACGCTGTGCTCCTCCCTGACCAGCCTCTTCCCGTGGGGCCTTTGCACATGCTATGTGCCCTCTGCCTGGGTATCTTTCCTCCAGTTCTTCACCCTGCAGACTTCTGCTCATCCTTCCCGATCCAAATCAGAGGTCGTCTGTGAGGCCCCCAGTCTGTCAGCCTCTTAGCCAGCTTTGGCTGACAGCTCACTGTGTACCAGGCCCGTAGGAAAGGCCCTATAGGAATTAACTCCTTCACAACCGGCAGAGCCTCCCAGAGGGCATCCCATTTGATAGAGGAGGAGCCCAGTATCTGAGAGAGATAGGAACTTGTGTGAGGTCACACAGCTAGTGAGTGGCAGACAGGTTCCAAAGCCAGGTGTGTATGCTCACCACCATGGGCTACGCTCCTGCCTTTTATCAGCACCTGTCACAACACACCATTATTATTCATTTACTTCATAGTTGGCCTTGAACGTGCTGTCTTTCTGAGAAGGCGGCTGCAGGCTTCCTGCGGGCAGAAGTCACAGCTGACCCATTCCGGAATCCCCCTCACTACCATCCCTACCACCACTGTGCCGAGGTCTGGGTGGTGATTTTCTCTCAAATCCCCGCCCTCCACTGAGAAGCAGAACCAGAAAATCCTCAAGTTATTGTCTGTCATCATCCCCTCCCTGCTTGCCTGTCCATTTTTGAAAGTTAACCTGAAACCATTTGAAAATGATCTAAGAGGCACAGACCGGCCTTCTCTTTGCATGATTAAGTACGATGGCTTTTTAATGATTTGAGCTGTGCCTTCTGCGGTTTGACAAAAATGGATTACCATATATTTCTGCAAACCGTGCTGCTGAAATCAGATTTTTTTCCATTTTCTCGGTCATCCTCCCAAACCTTTGCTGAGAATGACAAATACTTTAGTTCAGTCGCACGAAGGTGGTACCTCCCAAGTTCCGAGAACTGCTCTCTTCGGGGAAAGCCTTGAAAGGCTCCTGGGGCTCGATCTTTAGGAAATTCAACTATGTGTCTTCTCTGAAGCAGGGAGAGCTGTCTCTGGGCTTGGCGTATGTGCTGCATTTGTGAATTGCTTTGGCCCCAAGATCTGAAACAGAGGCAGCTTTTACCCAGGAAGCATGCTCAGGGCCATCGACATGCGGAGTGGGTGAGTGTAGGCAAGTGGGCTGAGGGACCTCTCCCTGCTCAGCCCTCACACAGACCTTCTACCTCCTGCTCCCCCTTCCTGCCAGACTCTGCTTTTCCAGGCCGTCCACATCTTCAATGGGGCTGTTCAGTCTCTTTTGACAGATGTAGACTCACGGCTCAGAGAGGTTAAGTAACTGGTTGTGGCCACACAGCTGGTAATATGCAGAACCAAGGCTCCAACGTTTTGACCAAAAGCTTGTGCTTTTCCCACTATCACTGCTGCTTCTAAGAACACCAAATGTAATCAAATGAAAGGTGACTCACAGGCACCCCCTGCATCCCATTTATATTTAAAGAAAAGAAAAAAATCTCACTGGACACCTACTAATGCCATTCTCTGTAGTGATGTGCATTATCTGAAATTATCCCCATTTCACAGATGAGGATGTTGAGGCTCACATGGGTGAAGTAGCTAACCAGAGGTCACACAGGTAGGAATAGCCATGGTAAGGTTTGACTCTATGCCTGCCTCACTTCAAAATAATTTCCTCACCCTATCTGGTGTAGGAAATAAAAATCTGTCCCCTTCACCTCATTTAGGTGGTTAACATAGATAAGTCTGGCAGGGCGAGGCCTGTATTAGTTTTTATATAAAATATGTACAAGTATCTTTTTAGTTAAGGAGATGGGGTGGTGTGGTTTCTATTAGATTCTAGAAGGAGCCTATGGACCAAAGAAAGGGAAGGTCCCTTTTCATTACAGCGGGGTGAGTGGGTCCGCTCCTCTTCCCTGGATGCTGGGAGTGAATCAGGTGGGCCCATAAATGATTCGAGGTGGCGAAGGCCACCTGATCTGTCCTCTGGTCATGCTCGCTCTGGCTCCTTCTCAGCTCTCCATGTTAACTCAGTGCGTATTTACTCAGAACCTCCTGAGTGCCCAGCATTACACTAGGTTCTCTGATGCAACAAAGACGAATATGGCCAGGATCTCTGCCTTCTGGGGCTTTGGCCTGTCAGAGAGACAGACCAACACAGATCCTCCCATGAGTCAGCCTGGGCCAAGTGATTAGCCTTGGGACCCAAAATGGAGCAGGGAGGAAGCGTCACCCCTAGAGGGGTTCCGAGACGGCTTCGTGGAAGAAGGGGGCCAGGCTGGTCTGTGTGTCATAGCAGGGTTCCTCCAGGGGGAGGCACCCAGCTCTTCACACGCAGACAGTGCCTACCCCCAGGGGCACTGCCCCAACCCACAGGCAAGGAGGGAGCCTGGGAGTCTTGTGGCTGCGGGCACCTCCCTGGGTGGTGGGCACCTCTCAGACCCTCCAAGCCTAGCCAGTGTGGCACAGCAATGGAATGCAGTCTCCACAGCAGGCCTGAGTGGGATCCTGAGTCTACCCCTCATCAACCTCAGGAAATGTTCATGACCGCTCGGAGCCTCTGTTTCCCCCATCTGTGGAACAGGGATGTGAATTGTGCCCTCCTCATAGAGGTGCTGGAAGCTTAAAAGAGGTGCTGCGCCAGGGGCTCAGCAGCACGGCGTCCACCCCCCCACTGGCTGCTGGCTGTCGCTTTGTCTCTGCGGAGCCCCCTGTGGACAGCTCTGTGTCCAGGGTTGCACACACACTGTGACCGCTCACTCCTGGGATGGTTCTGCAAGCTCAAGTACAGACGAGAAAACCGAGGCAGCCAGTAAGTGTGGCTCCAAGCTCACCCCTTTCTTCTAGCCCCTTCCCTGCAACTCGGCCATCCCACAGGTGGTGGGACGCTATCCTGGGGCGTAGCTCTGTACGAGGCTCTCCCGGCACGGCCTCTGCCATGTGTCTGTTTCTTGGGGTGAATAGGGCCTCTTTGATTTCCTTTCTTTTCCCCTTTCCAAAAATCATCATTCATCTCGTTATCGGAGCCACACATCTGTGTCTCTTGGCTCTGGGCCACAGGCTGTGTTTGCCACGATCAATGCATAGCTCTGTGTGGCCCCTTCGTATGGCCAAGATGGTGCTGTGAACCCGCACCTGTGGGCCTGGAGGGACTGCTGGGGCTGAGGTGAGACAGTTGCACATGGGGTGAATTCTTCTTGTTCCCGGACTGGTGAACAGCTGCCCCTCAGCCTGGGGGGCATCACCCATGGCATTCAGATGGTCTTGGAGCACAGGCCTGGGTGCTCCCTGCCACTCTCCTGCCACCCATGAGTGACTAGTGGGCACTCACCAACCAAGAGGGATAGCTCCCTGAATGACTCCACATGGTGTCCCCTCTGGGTCCTCCTCCCAGCCGCTGTGAGGATCAGTCCCTAAGCTGTCCAGGCCTCTCCCTGAGTCCCCAGGGCTGTGTAGCCTGGCCCCACCCCCTCACTCTCACCATTGTCCTTCTTCCTCACTGCATGCGACCTCCTCTCTGTGCCACAAGCGTGTCATGACTTCCCGCACACCTGGCCATTCTCTGGGCTGTGCATTCTGCCTGGCTTGCCCCAAGCCCCCTTTCATCCCATGCTTCCTTTAGGCCTCAGATTGGAAGCCTCCCCTCTCTGGGCCTCAGGTCCTGCTCTCTCTTCCTTTATCATGCGCATTACTTTGTACCTAGATGTTGTCTGGGTGACACTGGGTTGGTGTCATTCTTCCCCCCACCAGACCAGCAGTTCTTTGAGGGTGAGGACCGGGACTGTCCACTCCCTGTCATGCCTCAGCACCAGACACGTCCTGAGCACTCAGAAATGTTTTTTGGAGTGAAGAAATAAATCTCGAGCACGTGACTTAATTCCTTGAAGCCTCAGTCTTCATCTATAAAGGAGGGACAATAACAGAGTTGTCACAGGTTTTTAAAAAGCTGTGTGTGAAACCTAGAGCGCAGTGCCGAGCATGAAGCCAGCACGAAGCCAGTGCTCACTGCAGACATTTCCATTAACCTCTGTGCGGAAGGGGTTGGTGGTTGGCGTTGAGAAGCACTGCACGTTCCACAAGCAAACCTTTATGGAGTGGCAGCCCTTGGCCAAGACCTCGGGCTGTCATGGGGCTGGTCTCCGTCCCCGAGCACCAAGCACCATGCAGGAACAGCCTCTGGCAAGGGGTGCTGGCTGTCAGGGAGGCTTCCTCACCTGGGAACGAGGTAGAGGGAGGATGGTATCCATTTCTTCATCCAGCCAGAGAGATGCCTTCCCTCTGCAGGGCCCGTTCCAGGTTAGATTAACCAGACTTCCTCTCAGCCCTGAAGACACTCACTGCCCAATGGACTTGACAGAAGGACACAGATGACATAGATTACCATACCAAAAGTGGAAAGAAATTCTTTTAATAAAAGAGTTCAGAGGAGGAAGACCTCAGGTCCAGGTGGGAGAATCAGGGATGTCTTCGTGGAAGCAGCAGCATTTTCTCTAGGACTTCGAGTAGCCATTGGATTGGAAGATACGGAGAGACATTTGGGGTGAGAGGAGGGCATTCCAAGCAGAGGTAATAGCTTGAGCAATGGGCTGGAAGCCTCGAAACAGGACCAGAGAATCAGTAGTCAGGCTAGAGTGTGGGGAACATAAAAAGCCTAGAAAGAAATAAGGCTGGAATTGTATCAGTCAGCCTCTTCCAGAATAATGCTGCGGAACAAATTAATCCCCAACGAGTGGCAGGCAACAATGAGCATTTATTTCTTATTCGTGTGGTTGCAGATAGGCTGGAGTTTATCTAGGCTGTGCTCCCCTGGGTTCAGGCTGCTCCCCCGTCTCTCACCGTTCTTGCACCAGCGGCTGTCTAAGATTCATTTCTCTCACGGCAGAAGGTGGGGGTGCAGGAGGGCCCGCCAACCAGGCAGGTTTAGTTCAACCTTCTGTTCAAGTCATGTCCACAAATCTGACGGGCAAGTCCCACAACCAAGCCTGAAATCAAAGGCACAGTTAATTCCCTACCCATCACGAAGCCAAAGCAAGTTACATGGACATGACCAAGGTTGACGGGCTGGAGATGTTGGCTTCTTTCATGGGGTAGAGGGAGCGTACTGAGCAATCCCCTAACTTGCAGGTAAAAGCCAGGTAGAAGCCAGTATATGGAGGGACTCAGGAGCTGCTCAGGGCTGCAGCAGGACTTTAATATCTCTTGGGGTGAGCAGCAGAAGACTCTGACTTTTCTTTTCCCCCCAATGAGGCAAGAAGTGTGTTAATGTCACAATGTCTGCCCACCTCCATCCTGAGGGCTTGTGCCTCCTGCCTGCCTGGCATGAAAGCCATTCTTTCCAATGGGGCAGAGGCCAAGGATCTGCTAGGACTCCTAGCTTTGCCAGCCCCACTGAGGGCTTCCTGTGCTGGAACTGAGCCTTATGATAACAGGCCCATGAGCACCTAGGGTGTGGTGTGCTGGGTATATCAGATTCTCCGGTATTAAAGGCCTGCTTAATGCTCTTTGTATACATTTGTCTGAATTGGCCACACCTTTCCAAAAGAAGAACTTACTACCCTACTTTTCTGAGGTCAAGCCGGTTGCCCCAGATCACACAGCTGGGAAGGGACTTAACTAGGATGAGAACCTGCAAGATGGCATGGTCTGGAAACTAGGATGAGAACCAAGCCTGCAAGATGGCATGGTCTGGAAGGTGATGTCCGGCTACATCTGTGCGCTGTGCTGCCGAGCCACTGTGTGACTTTGGAGATGTCACTGTAGCATCCTGGACTCCAATTTCTCCATCTGCCTTTTCTTCTCTCAGAGATGTTCTGAGATTCAAAGCAGTTCCAAATTTGACCCCCAGCTTTTTCAAGAGGGAGTTTTAAAATGCGCGATCCCCAGTCAGACAGCAGCCTCAGGTCTGACTTAGAAACAACCAAAAACAGTAATATTTTTAAAACCCACCCTGTTTTCCCGTGAGGAGCCTTGTCCCACAGGCCACTTCAGGGAACCGTGTCTGGTCGCGGGGCACCCTGACCCTCGGCCGCCGGCCACAGCCAGCATTCCCCAGCCGGCTGTGGCAGCAAAGCATGCCGTCTGTCTGGGAAGGCTGGAGGAAGCCATTAGTTCCACCAGCACCGTGCTGTCTGCGGCAGCCCATTTTGTCCCGGCGACAGGGTCTTCCTTGGATAGCTCGCCACTGCTGCATAGAGTGTTTTCTCCGAGACCAGGTGTCCTTGTCAAGTGTTTGGGGAGCTCGGAGAAAGCGCAGTTCACATTTCCATGAGCCGCTCATTCATTCAGCAGCCCTCCATTCTCACCCTCCCTGTGCCTGGCCTGGGGGTGGATGCCGGGCCACTGGGAAGGGTCACATCCAGCTGCCACCCCTGGGGCTCACAGGTGCATATGGTGTGGTGGGGACAGTGTTGGGACCAAGGCGCCTGCAGTGGGGTGAAGCAGGCTGGCCCAGGAGGGAGGGAGTGGTCGCCGGGAATTACTGGGTGGCTCAAGAATTCTTGAGCAAAGACTCAATGCTTAAGCCCAAGCCAGGACAGAGTTCTCCCAGCCAACTTGGAAAAGGAAGATATCCCAGGCCTAGGGACCCATGTCAGCAGTCACCCCAGGGCACTTGGGGAGCTACAAGCATCACCCGCATAGACAGCAGCAGAATGGCGGCAGCAGCTGCCGAGGCCTAGACCACAGACGCCCTCCCACAGTGCCCGGGGGATTGTGAATGTGATCGGAGCACAGAGGCCTTAATAAGGGGCAGGAGCATCAGATCTGACCATCTTTTATCGATTTACCTCTAGTAAGAGCATTCTGTCAAGTGCCAGTAATAGTTGCTAAAAAATATCTTTAGTCCTTCCAGAGGCTCCAGGAAACCTTTGACGGGAAACACACATCCTCTGGACACAACTTGATGTGGTCAGGAAATAGCCATCATGGGAGGAGTCAAGAAAAATGTTATTACTGGAGGGAAAAAACCCCGCCCCAGACCTGACAGAGTGCAGAGGTCCTGATCCCTGAAAGGATTTCGTGCGGCCAGAAGACCTTGCCACACAAGGCAGTGTGGTTTTAAATAATGCCCTTTGAGGTCGTGGGGATGTCACTTTAATCATCCTAGAAACCCACATGACAGAACATTCCAGTTGCTACTCCTGCATAACAAATTACTCCAAAATTTAGTGGCTTAAAACAGTTATTTATTATGCTCAGAGATTTGGTGGGTCAGGAATTCAGAAAGGGCACAGGGGGGACAGCTTATCACTTTGCCACCCTCCGCTGGAAAGGCCTGAAGGGGAACCTGATGGCTGGAGCCATCTGGAAGCTTTTTAATTCACAAGTGTGGAATTGATGCTGGCTGTTTTTGGGGAGCTCAACAGGTGCTGTGGGTCAGAAAACATCCACGTGGCCTCTCCACGTGGCCCCACCTTATGGGCTACCTTGTGCTTCCTCACACTATGGTGGCTGGTTCCAAGCGCCTGCACTCCAAGAGACGGGAAGTGGAAACGGCCCATTTCTTAAGGTCTGGGTCTAGAAACTAGCGCATCATTCCTTCTGGTTTATCGTGCTGTTCCCGGTAGTCACAAAGGCCCACCGAGATTCAAGGAGAGGAGCGATGGGAGGAGTCCCTCTCCTGGGCTGGGGTGCCCTGTGGCACCACCCAAACAGGGAAATAAGACCTGCCACACTGGTTTCTTTGGAAGCTGAGAAAGAAACACTTGTTTTGCTTCTTTACAGATTAAGGAAAGTCTCTGAGGATTATGTCATCAAATTAAATGCAGCCGTTAGAGTATGGCTCTGGGGATATTGCAGTAATAGGCTAGGCTTTGGGTGATGTTTTTTTTTTTTTCCCTTCTGAATGTTCTTCTTGCAGTTTATGTTGCCCAGCCTGAGCCACTTCTCTTTGCTGATACAACATTCCATAAGAACCTCACCATCATTAATACGGCAGAGTCAGGAGAGGGGACACAAACCTCAGTCCAGCAAGGCAGGGCTCCTGCCCCCGCAGCCCCTGGGGGAGGAGGTGACAGGAGCAGGAGTCCAGTCCCTCATAGAAACTGAGCCACACATGACAATCAGCTTCCCACTGGACGATGGTGCACACCCTGGCTAATCTAGCCCCAGCCTGGTAGCGGGACTGCCCTGACTGCTGGCACCAGCCCCTGGAGTAGACAGCCTGCCCTGGGCGTGGTCCACACACAGGCCTGCTCCTCGGTGGGCTCAGGCTGTTCAAACCAGCACATTTACCTTTAACACTTCTGGTGCCAGACTGCAGCCAAGCGCTGAGAAATGGGAATGAGCCACAGCCTGCTCTGAACCCTCCCCACCCAGGGTGAGGGGCCCTTGACTTCCAAATGCTGGAAGGTGTTCTAGGCAGTGGAGGAGAGCCGTGAACAAAACACGGCTCTCCCCTCCAGAAGCCCGTGCTCCCTTAGGAGAAGACAGTAACCGGGAAACAGATCCACCTGTAACATCCTGGGGAAGAAGGTCTGAGGAGAATAAGGAGGTGAGGGAGAAATGATGGGGGTGCTCTTGTGGCAGAGTGATGGGAACTGCCAAGGCCTGACATGGAGCAGGCTCAGAGGGCTCCAGGAGCAGTGGGCAACAAGAGCAGAGCAAGAGAAGTGGGAGAGGGAGGGGGAGAGGAGGCCAAGAGGAAGCAAGGGCCAGATCACAGGGCCTCCAAGTCTGAAGGGAGCCATGGGAGGATTTTGAGAAGGGGAGTAGGACTGGCATTTTCAAAGGGTCCTTCTGGTTGCTGTGTTGAGAACAGATAGATTGAGGTGTAGGGGTGGGGAGGGAAAGGGGAGAAGCCCAGGGGCTAGTTAGGAAGCTCTGGGAATAAATCCAAGGGAGAAGAAGGTGGCTGGAACATGAGAAGTGCATGGAGTCTGGAAATCTTGTGAAGAGAGCCACCAGGATTTGCTGTGGGATGGGATGTGGGGAAGAGAAATGCAGAGTCAAGGGCTGGGGCACAGCTCTTGGAAGGAGGGCTTGGCATTAACCATTGGTCAAGGAATGGATTTGGAGGCACGGGTTAAATGAGAGCTGTCTGTAGTGATAGGAGTGGGGGCTACTGGATAGGGAAAGCTGGGGTTTGAGGCCAGGTCCTGGCTGGTAGTGGACATCTGGGAGTCCCCAGCATGCGTGTGGTACTAAGTCACTAAGGGAATGAGGGAGGGCAGAGAAGAGAAAAGGCCCAACAATGCCCATGCATAGAGGTCTGGGGAAGAGGAAGGACCCACAGAGGGGACTGGGCAGGCCCAGTCACAGGATTAGAAGGAAAGGCAAGAGGAAAAGTGGCATCCGGAAGGCCAAGGTCAGCCCAGAGCAAGCACGATGCCAGGGAAGGTACTTGCGGCCATCGGAGACAGACCAGCCTGCTCCCGGCCCTTCCCGTGCCCACTTTCACTGGGAGCTGTCGCTGGAGCCTAGAGAACAGTCCGATGCTGACCAGAGCCCTGCTCTTATGGACAGACAGATCGACAGTTCCTCTGTGGTGTGAGAAGAGTGGGGCAGCCCTTGTTCTGGAGATGGGGATGCACAGAATAGGGGCCTATAGTGAGGGCCTGGAGGAGCTGGTGAAGATTTTTCAGGAAAGGAGGGTCAGGGGAGGCAGAACCTCATGTAGACCTCAGGGTGGTGATCTCAGCAGCTTCCTGGACAGGAAGGCACCAGGTGGGCTCTAGATTGTCCTGGAGAAAGTAGGATGAGGGAGGCAGTTGCTAGCAGTCTGCGAAGAGTCATAGAAAGCAGGGTTATAAAGAGGCCCCAGGGAGTGGGCCACTTGCACTGCAGGCTCTGGCCTTTGGGGCCACTTGGAGACAAGGTGCAGAGGGGGGGCAGAGATGCAGTGGGGACCCTTGAGCTCAAGGAGCTCACAGTTAGTTAGAAGGTGAGCCCAAGCCCCACCGTGCGGGCCAGGCAGGAATGGTAGGTACATGATTGGGAGCTCCCTCAGCAGGAGGGGTTACTGAGTGGAATCAAGGAAGGCTACCAGGGGGAGGCAACCTTTGAGAACATGTGGGCTTTGAGTATACCCAGATGCACAAAACAGCTTCCTTGGCCAAGAAGAGCACTCATGCAAAGGTATAGAGGCAGGAGGGTGTGGCTCGTGTCCAGGAAGCACAGCTTGAATGGAGATGAGATTAGGCAGACCCAGAAGCTTCACCCCTCCCTCCCTTCCTGCACAGGTACTCGGAAGCTGATGCAGCTTCTGAGCTGAGGAGGGACACTGTTGGATCTGGTTTTAGGAGGACAGGTCAGGCAACAGTGAGCAGGGTGAATTTGGGGGGAAAGGCAGAGGTCCCGGAGGTAGGAAGACCTTTTGAGAGGCTAGGTGCATACCTAGACCAGGGACGTCAATGGCCTCAGCAGCAGACACAGGTGGGACCCAGGTGGAACTTTTCCTTTAATTTGGGCCAAAGGTTTGCCAGCTGCAGTCATGCCACAGTGTCCTGTAGGCCCAGGAGGCACCAGTGATGCAAGAGCACCCCAAGGCCTGGGTGACCCCAGAAGACTTTGTGGAAGGGATCCCCAGGGCCAGTGGGAGGCAGGGAGGGCCACGCGGTTGGGGTTAGCTCACATGTACCCCAGGCTGCGGCAGCTCCTTTCCATCCACCGCCCCATTTAGCCGTCCCTACAGCCTTATGAAGCGGGTCCCACGGGTCATCCCCATTTTGACGATGAGGAGCATGAGGCTCAGGAAGGTGACTTGCCTCGCCACACAGCTAGTACATGATGGAACCAGAATTTGAACCCACATCTCTCTGAAAGGCCAGTGTTTCAAAATAAGCTATGGGACCCCGGGAATAAGAACAGTGAACTGATTGATCAGGTGCTTATTCTGAACCAGGCACCATCAGGAATCCTTATCAGAAAGGCCGGCACCCATCTGCCAGCTCAGGAACCTGCAGTGGCTCCCCAGTACCTAACGCAGCGGTCTTCCCTCACTTTACAGACAAGAACTTTGACAGTGAGAGCAGGTGCGTTGCTGGCCCAAGCTGGGGTTTGAACCCAGGACTGTGTTCTTTTAACCCACATCACGGCTTCCCGCCTGCCAGGCAGGGGCCAGGGGCTGGGGTGATCCTTTGTGCACAGCAGGGCTTCAGAGCTGGAGGTGGGAGAGTGAGCCAACCTGGAACCTGCCTCAGGGCCAAGCCCAGTGGAGTTTCCAAGCTGGCTGCCTGACTTTTTGTCCCCCTTTGGCTCTGTGTGTAGTAATCCTGTGCCTGTTCACTGAATAGGGGTGTGGGTTTCCCCCCGGGGAGCTGAGCCAGGCCAGCTGCTGGTACGGATAGAGTTGAATTCGGGACTGGGCCTTCTCTCTTGCCCAGCCTGGCCGCTCAGTAACCTCTGGCCTGGAGCAAAAGGCTTTCCAATAAGTGCCTCGCTGGCCTGCAGCCCAGCTGCCTGGTAGGTATGGGCCGGGGTGAGGGACCATACGAGGGAAGATGCAGGAACCTGAGAGCAGGGTGGAACCTTGCCAATAAATCCCTCAGTCAGCTGCCTTCTCAGCCACTGCCTCCGGAGCCCTTGGGAAGAACTGGTCACCAGGAGCCCTGGCTGCCTTCCTGGCCCAGTCTAGGCCCTTGGGCCCCTGGGCTCAGGCTCAGCCCAGCGAGAGAGGGCCTGTGGGGTGAAAACACCAGGCATTCCAGAGCAGGGATCACATCATCCTTGGCCTTGGGCTTCTCTTCAAGCCTTCTCAGGTCACAGGGCCCTCCTGCCCCTTTGGAGGGTAGGGCACGGTTAGCAGTCAGATCCAACTGTTTTCACAGGGAAACAAGAGAATTTGGGTTCTTCTCCTGCTTTGCTATAATCCTAGGCATGTCCCAACCCCTCCCTGGGGGTCCTCTATGAAATATGGGGACAGGGAAGTGGGACTTTAAAAAAAAATCCCTTTAGGCCCTTAAAAAATCAGATGGGAGTCCCTGTGGAATAAGCTTCCGAGCCAAGAGGATGGACACCCGGCAGGCGCTCTGTGGCTGGGCGCGTCTCGGCATCTGTGGTACATCAGGGTTCCCGGGCCTCACAGCCTCTCTACCTCACAGTAAAGCCTTGAACCGAGGTCGGCCTTTGCCACCTGCAGGGGAAGCAGCCAGCACAGACCAGGAAAGATCAGCTTTGTTTGGCTTTGCACGTTTTCCTGCCAGTCCTTCAGTGTAGGAGGAGTTGACGTACTGGAAATTCACTTCCACCCCAATACTGAGGCCATCCTGGGATGCCCGACTCCGGATTGGGAAGCCCCTGCTTCTGGAAGTGGATTCTGAAACCTCCAGCCTTATCCTTCTCTCTTTATGAGCCTTGCCTGGCCTGGAGAGGTGGTGGTTTGCGTTTCAGGAGTCTCTGCCTACAAGGTCAACACAAGGCAGCAGTTAGGGAAGCACTAGTTAAGGAGATTAGATGCTAACTCTGAATGCAGGTGTGCCCACAAAGCCCATGCTATGCTTCAGACTCTGGAGGGGCTCAGCCCGCTAGGGGAAGGTGGAGCCTGTGGTTCTCACTGCTTTTTGAGCCTTCGCAAGGGGGACACTGAAGGAACAATCAGTCCTCTTGAGCTACATGCTGGTCTCTAAAGGAAGTTACTGCTAACTGTAGTTTCAAGGAGTTGATGGGAAACAGATACTTCTTCCAGGAAGCCCTCCTGGTGGCCCCAAGCACATCTCCTTCTTCCTCCTTTCCTCCTTCATGGTACTCTGCACTTAAACTCTGGTTGTGCCACGTGGGAAGGCCTTCCTCATCACTCTCCTGCCCAGTCCATGGTGTGGAAAGTTGTGATATTTTGCATCATTATCTCAGTCTTTACTCTAAAGACAAGAGTCTAAGGCCCAGTGGTAGGGGCCAGGTCTCGTAGCTTGTGCTCTCTGTACTCCCTGCCCTAGAGCGCCCACAAAATCTTTGCTTTGTGCATTTGTTTGGTTTCTTTGCCCCGGTTTTTTTTTTCTTTTTTTCAAATGGAGATACATTTCTGGCTATAAAAATAATCCATGAGCTGAAGAAATCAAAAAAGCACCTGTAATCCCTCACTTGGAGATAACCATCAAATCACATCCTGCCAGACTTAGTTCTGTGCGAGCTCACCCACGTGTGGCATACAACAAAGAAATTATACTATGCTGCTTTGCTTTTTTTTTTTCAACCTACATTTTTTGACTTAACAAATCCCATGGATATTTCCCCCATAAACACAGGTCTACCTCACCTGCAGGGATGGCTGCATCGTGTCCTATTGTATGTTTGAGCCACAATTTATATAACTAATCCCCTATTGTTGGATTTGGAGGTTTTTTTCCCCCCAACTTTTCCCTATTGTATATGGTACTGCAATAAATACCTTCCTGGATAAATATTTGTGAACATCTTTTTTTTTTTTCTTCCTTAGAATAAAATAAAGAATGGAATTGAAAAGTCAGAGGACTGGCATGTGTGTTAAGATCCTGTAAGCCTGGTACTGGGTTGCCCTCTCCCCCGTGTCACAGAAAAGTGGTGGCGCTTGGCTGGTACTGATGGCTGGCTTGCGGTGGATGTGTGTGGATGAAGGTCTGGGAAGTGGTTCGGCCTTGAACTTGGTGTCCCAGCCTGCTGCCCAGGAAGGAGGCACGCTTGCTCCTGGACCCACCCCCACCCCCTTCAAAGACTGGTGGAGTCTCCACGGATCATGCCTGGGCCAACCTTGGCCTTGGAGCCCGCCTGTGCTCTTAGAGGGGGCTGGGGAATGGGTGTTTGTGTGGCTGGGGATGAAAAGAATAGGAAGGAGCCTGGGTCATGCTTTCGATCTCTGTGCCTACAGGAGGCCTCAGTGGGGCAACCGTCATTGACTCGCTTGACACCCTCTACCTCATGGAGCTGCAGGAGGAGTTCCAGGAGGCCAAGGCCTGGGTTGAAGAGAATTTCCACCTGAACGTGGTGAGTCAGAGACCCTTGGGGTGTTAGAGCCAAAAGGGGCCTGGAAAGTCCGTGGCCAGCTCCACCCGGTCACTTCTGAGACCCAGAGACCCTGGCCCCAAGCTGCCCAGCAGAGCAGTGCTGGGAATGGGGCTCTGTGCACTCTCTACTTAGTCCTCTGCTAAGACCAGCCTCAAGGTGGGGGGTGCCTCAGCCCTGGCCAGCCTGTGAGTATTTACCAGCCTGTTCTCTGGGAGTGAAGATAGCCAATGACCCTCCCTATCCCTGGGGTGCCAGGCACCCAGGAAGTCCCTTCTAGAGGGGCTGAATCTGTCGCATAAAACAGCAGCCATAGGGAAGTAACTCTGGAGGGGAAGTGGCTTATCTGCCTGGAGCTGCTCTAACCTGGAGCCCCCACCCCATCCTCTGCTGCCCTCTAGAGTTGGGTGAGAGGATGGAGAGCCCTCTGGATGACCGTGACAATGACCATGCCTAATTCACAGGCTTGTTGTGAGGTTAACTACCATGGAGGGTTATTAACACTGACAAATCTGATATGGATGTAGGGTGGGGTTCCCCTCCTCATCATCATTATTACCATTATTGTGAGGCATGTTATGCCTTCTGATGGTCTGTGGTGAGGAAGCTTAGAATCCTTCAGTTTCCTATGGCACTGAAAGGGAGAGAGGCCGAGGTGGGAGAAGGAAGGGGTTTCTTCATGGGTACCTGTGGCTCCTGTGCAGATGGGGGTGTAATATCCTCGATTTCAAATCCGAGAGACCACCAAGGAGCCGGTACCAATGCAAACGCACGAGGGTTTATTTGCAAGCTCAAGCTTAGGCCCAAGTATACCCGGAGCAGGGACGTGGACCCCGAGGTTAAGAGGCGTAGCGGTTTTATAGGGGACAGTGGCCAATGAGATTGTAACACACACAGAAATTACAGTCGTGTCAGTCCACACGCAGGTGGCCAGTTGAATTACAGTTCACCCTATAGCGACTATTTGAACTAGCCTATCACTCTGGTCAGAGTTGGCACGCAAGTTCGGTGGGCAAAAGGCAGGGTTTACTTGTTTACTTCATTCTTATGGGGAAGTGTTTTAAGCGATAAGCAGATTATGTGGGTTTAGCACAAGATGGAGTTAGTCTTGCTCTGCTTGTCCAGGGGTAAGGGATTTTCGTTAAATTTTCTTGGGTCCCACAGGGGGAGAGAATGGGGGACATCAGGCAGCTACCTAGGGTGCCGGCTGCTGGGAGGTCCAGGGAGCCTGGGGACATTCAAGCAGGCTGGGGCAGGTTAGAGAGGGTCTTCAGAAGAAAGTAAGATGGGGTCACATCCCCTGTCTGAGCCATGGCTTTCTCATCCGGAAAACGGGAATGATGACCTTGTGTGTTGTCAGCAGTAAAAGACTGTGATGTGGGGAGCGCTGGGCGCAGGGGAGATCATAGTGAGCACCTTTAGGAAGCCACGCGGGGCGCCGGGTGGTGTCTTCGCCCGTCAGCGCCTCAGAGCCACCCTGCTTGGGATGAAAAGCCTCAGGCAGAGAAAAGCGAAATCTCTTGCCCGACATCCCAAAGCCAAGTAAGAGGCTGAGGTGGATTTTAACCTAGAGCTGGTCCTTGGCACCATGTCCCAACACCCCTGATTTGCAGTCCAGACCCTAGAAAGAAAACACTGATTAAGGCAAATGTGGACATGCCCTGCGGCTCAGACCTGAGGCAGAGAATGGCTGCTCCCGGCAGGTGTCTGCCTCTGTCTCCCCACCCTCCTGCTAAGCCCGGAAGTTCCCTCGGGAAGGGGAGGTGGCTGGGCTAGAGAATTTGCCTCCAGTCTGCTGGGTTCTGCAGGCAGCCCCACCACATTCTCCCCGCCCTGAGAGCAGCCAGGCATAACTTTGCTCCCGCGGCCTCGGGCAAGGGCTGGGGAAGGAAGCCAAACCCTGGGTTTATTTGTAATGCTGTCAGGGTGCTGTAGGGGCTTGCCATGCAGGTGCTGATTCCTCTCAACTTTTGCTCTGAAAACCACCGCCCAGCATAGCCCGGCCTGTCAGGCAAGGCCACGGAGCCCGGTGCACAGGTAGCCAGACCACCGGGGCCGGAACCTGGGGCCGGACTGACCTGTCTCAAGGGCCTGGCTGTCCCTGGGAGCCCTGCAGGCCTCTCACAAGTGTTTCCCCTCCCACTATGCCCCCCCACCCTCCCTTTCTCTTTCCGGCCGCCCTGCAGAGTGGAGAAGCTTCCTTGTTTGAGGTGAACATCCGGTACATCGGAGGACTCCTCTCAGCCTTCTACCTGACAGGAGAAGAGGTAAGTTGGCCTTTGAGGCCCCTGGACCATATTCAGGTGTGAGAAGACTTTGGAGAACATCCCATCCCAATCCCTCATTTCCCCAGTGAGGAAGCAGGGATTCAAGGGGATTTGCACGGGGTCACCCATGTCCACCCAACTTCTGTGGGGCCACCTGCTGACTCTTCCTCCCCTTCCATCTGATGCTTCTCTTCTGCTGCCCAGGTGAGCCCCCCGGCTCCCACGGTTGGCAGTAAATTCTCTAAGGACACGACTGTCTCTTCACACCATCCACACAGCTCCTCAAACAGTGCCTAGCAGGCCCCCGGCTCAGCTGGGGCTTGGAAAGCAGCTGGACTGGTTTTTGCAGGTGTTGGTTTTCAGGATGGTTGAAGCCAAGACCGTTGTTTCACCATTTCCCCCCTGGAGGCCTCAGCCTTGTCCTCCACAGCTACCCCTTTGTTCCCGGTCCTGAGCCAGCCACCAGCCAGACACCACCCCAGGTCTCCAGCAGCAACGGGAGATGGGGCAGCGCCTCAGGCCCCAGGCGAGCTGCATCGGTTTCCAGCGGAAAGGCTGAGGAGTGTGGGAAGAAGGCAGAGCCCTGGGCACAAAGTCAGAAAACCCAGGCCTTATCCCCATACCACACCTGCCTGTGACCTTGAGCAAGTCCTCTCCCACCCCTGGGCCTCCCTTCCGTCCCCACCAGGGGGATCGGCTCACAGGTATCCTGTGAAATGGGACAGGAGATAGAAGGTTTGACCTAGCTGACCAGCTCCAAAGCCCATATTCTCTAGGCTGCAAGAGAATTTTGAAAACCACAGAGTTCTTGTAGAAATGGGAGGCTCTTCATCCCCTTGTCAACTCCCATGAAAGCGCAGCCCACGTATCAGGGCATGAGGTTGGCCAAGTCCCCAAGACCTGGGTCATCCACCGTTGTGCTCCCTGAACCCAGAGGGCCTCACTGCTCATCACAGCCACTGCTCTGGGGCGGGATGGCTTGGCTTTGGCCCTTTCCCTTCCCTGCACGTCTCTCTGCTCTGTCGACCCTGAGACTAATATCATCCCTACTCCCTGCCTCTGGCGGTGCAAAAAAATCCCTGCTAAGCCCCAGTGCTGTTGTCTGAGGTTATTCCTGCAGCCAGGGGTTCAGAAGCAACAGGTGTGTGCTCTCCCTCCCCAGCCGCTTCAGTCCTCTCCCTCACGCCCCATCTCCTCAGCAGTGATTACCACTTGTACCAATTTGTCCCCAAATAACTATATTTGAGAGACCTTGGCTTTGAGCCACATGAAGCCTGAATTTCATTTGAGAACCCAAGGACAGGAAAGTGACACAGAGCAGAGAAAGGCACCCTGTTCTTCCAGGTACTTGCCCAGCCTCTCTGCTGCTCATCACTCTGAGAGGTGGCCAGAGGATGTGGGGACAGGGGAGGGAGCCATGCATCTCCAGGCTCACAGGGGTCAATCTGGGGGCCAGTGATTGAGGGGTAACTGATGCCCCTCAGTCCTGATGCTGGACCCTCCCTCTTCCCTCCTCTTAGGGCACCCGTGATTCTGATAATTTGGTTGAGGCCTTGGCTCCCTAGTGATATGGTCTGGCTGGGTCTGAGGACAGAGGAGGGGAGGTCCCGGGCGGGGAGGGGGTCCTTGGTTTCATTCAGGATAGAAGTGGAATGTAAGCCAAGAGAAAGTGAAAGCCGAGTTTACTGAAGACAACAGAGAGGGAGGGTACAGACAGAGCTTCTGGGAGACTCGGAAAGGAAAAGGAGAATGAGTCTCTTCTTTTCTTAGGATCTGGGGTTTTTACTGAAGATTGTGGTCTAATGTCCATGCCTTCTCAGGCATCCAGGAACTGGTCAGAACAAGGACGAGGGCCCCGGTGCCCTCATAAGTCACTTGTTCCTTGGAGCCAGGGAGTCTTGATGTTGAGATATCTAGTGTCAGTGCAGAGGGATATGCAGAGGGCAGCCTTGCCTGGTCGTTCTTGCCTGGGCAGTCCTTAGATGAGATCTACTGTGCTGGAAGATTCCAGAGAAATCATTCACTCCTTGATCCTTTTGCAAGGAGGGCTACGTGACTCATACTACGAGGCAGGAGTAAGGCCGGGGCAAGGGCGGGAGGGGCAGGGGCGCGCAGGTACCAGCAAGGATAGAGGCAGGAAAGGGAACATAAAAAGCAGTCCTTTGTAGGGTCACTTCGGTTCCCTGCATCACTACAAACGTCATCAGTCTAACTCTCTAGGATGCAGACTAGACAGTGGGGTGTGGACAGGAGTGCCTGTGATTTAGAACTAGTTCACAAAGCCCCACATGGCTCAGAATCCGTGAGCAGGCAGGCTCCTGGGGCTGTGGGCACAACCCTGTCCTCCAGCCACGCCCTGCTGCTCCCTCTCTGTGGTAGCACCTCCGCATGACAGAGACCATACCAGATGTGTCCTGTCTCCCTGGCCCCCAAACACCCCTTGGGGTGAGGGGCTTTGCCTACTTGCAGATATGGGAACTGAGACTTAGAAGGAACTTGCTCAGGTTGTGTTCCCTGAGGGCTGTGGTGTGTCAGAACCTGATCCCACGGCCTTTCTGCCACAGGCCTGGGTCACAGCCCCCATGCAGCCTGGCCTGGTGTCCCCACTTGTCACCAGGGTTTAGCTGCAGTGGACTGAGGCCTCCCTTCTCTCTGTCCTCTGTCCGTCTCACAATCAGTGGGAGAGGGACGGCTCAATGGCTGAGCCTTTCCATTCTTCAGATTTCCCACGAATATTTGTGGAATGGTGCCTGAGACCCCAGCCCCCTCCTGGGCTGAGGGCCTTTCTTCGCAGCAAGGGGGACCTATGGGAGAAAAATCCCCTGCTGGGCAGGCCAGCCTTACAAGAAGCCCCTGAGAATGGCAAGCATGCTGACAGCCACACCCAGGTGACATTTGGACAGCTCTTTACAGTTCATGTAGCACATTCACTTACATATCTCCTCTCCCTTGAGTTCTAGAAGAACCCCATGAAGCATCCAGGGTATGTGAGCAGTTCCATTTTTCAGACGAGGGTCAGAGACCCTGAGGTCACACAGCTGCCAGTGAGAAGATCTGAACCTGGGCTCTGACTCCCAGCCCAAGAGCTTTCCACTCCACAGAATATAATTCTTGCTAGTTTCTCTATCCTGGAAGCTCTGGGCCCCTGACTGTGGCTTACTATGGTGCCTGCAGCTGCATCTCTGTGTTGGAAAGGCAGTGGAAAGGCAGCTGGTGTCGCTTCCTAGCTCCAAAGCTTTAGGCAGATTGCTTCTCTGAGTCTCAGCTGCGCCATCCTCAAAGTGGTCAACGCCCACCCCACAAGGCTATTGCAGGGCCTGAAGGTCACATAAGACACCTGGCATAGGGCGCCTGCGTGGCTCAGTTGGTTAACCGTCTGCCTTCAGCTCAGGTCATAATCCCAGGGTCCTGGGATCCAGCCCCACATCGGGCTCCCTTCTCAGTGGGAAGCCTGCTTCTCCCTCTCCCAGTCCTTCTGCTTGTGTTCCCTCTCTCACTGTCTCTCTCTCTCTCTCTCTCTGTGTGTGTGTCAAATAAATAAATAAAATCTTGAAAAAAAAAGATACCTGGCATAGAGATACATTGTGATTTATAATAAGTAATATATATTTGGTCTTCATCCCATTTCTGGCAGAGCTCCTAAAACCCTTGGAATTTCGTAAGCACTGAGAACAATTATTGTATCTTTTGTTATGTAAATTGGGTGACTCTTGGATCCCACCTGAGGGTAGAGACTGGTTGCCAGGAGTATCAACCAGAAGGTGAGAGGGTAGTTATATTAAGTCCCACACCCTGACTTCCAGGGACTGGAGAGGGGGCTGGAGGTTGAATCAGGAGCCAATTGGCAGTGGTTTAATTAGTCATCCCCATGTAATGAAGCCTCCATAAAAAACCCAAAAGGACCTGGGCCACGGAGCTTCCGGGGTGGCTGAGCACCGGGAGATGTGGGGAAAGCACCGCTCCTAGAGAAGGCATGGAGGCTCTGTGCCCTCTCCCCAGCCCTTGCACTAAGCATCTCTTCTGTTTGGCTCTTCCTGGGCTACATCCTTTTATAATAAACCAGTAAGTAAAATGTTTCCTGAGTTCTGTGAAGCATTTTAGCAAATTAATCAAACCCACAGAGGGGTTGGTGAGAACCTCTGACTTAGAGATGATGTTCAGAAGCATAGGTAACAGGCTGGGCTTAGGACTGGTAGTCTGAGTTGGGGGAGGGGTGTGGCAGTCTTGTAGGAGTCAGTCCTCAAAGTGTGGGAACTGATGCTATCTCCAGGAAGATAGTGTCAGAACTGAGTTGAATTATAGGGCACCCAGCTGGTGTCTGGAGAACTGCTTGCTGGGATAGGGAAACACAGCCCCACACACATAGTGGAATTGGGTTCAGAATCTGTTCCACACCTACTCATTTCCAAGAGAGTAAGTAGGACTCGTGTTCTTCTGTTCCCGGTGGCACCCCTCTGGTCCACACACACTCACTCAGCGTCCTTCCCGGTGTGGTTGAGACCCTGCAGTGCTGGCCAGTGATAGGGCTTTCCAAAGGTGGAGACTTGGAAATTCCTGAGAGCATTAAGATTTAGCTCACAGCCCTCAGGGCAGAGGGTAGCTGGTCAGCTGCCGGAGGGGGTTCAGGTTCCAGTCGGTTCCTCTGGGCCTGACTGCTCAGCCTCCTGGGGGGTCAAGTGAAACTATTAGGAGCTTCAGATAAGAGCCGTTTGTTGTTAAACCCGTGGCTTCTAGGCCAAGACTTTGGAATCTGGGTTCTAGACGAGCTCCCACCAGGACTCTGATGTGGGTGGCCCCCATGCCCACTCCTGGGGCCCACTGTCTGGCACAGGACACTGTCCTCTTCTCCCACCGGTCCCTGCCAGGCCCCAGGTGCGGTTCTTCCCTTCCCGCCTCTCCCCTCCTGAGCAAGAGCCCCCGCTGCCCTCAGAGGCTCACTGTCACCTCCCATCGAGCCCAGCGAACTCCTCCCCACTGCAGGCCCTCTGCAGCTGCCTCAAGCATTTGGTGCCCATGATGGGCGGGGGACTCAAGTAAACTTGCTTTTGCTGCACAGGGGACGTCAGTAAACTGGATGGGCCTTGAGCTTGGAAGCAAAAGGAAATGTGTTTTGTTCCATCCAGAGCAGTTGCTAAATGTCTCATGTTTTAAAAAAACAAATAATATTTACTGTGGGCTTGCTTTTATTATAAAAATAGCACAGAAAGAGAGATAAGCCAAAGGAAGAAAATTCCTCTGTGAGCCTACCCCACACCCCAAGAGAGCATTGTTAATATTTTTGTGTTTTTCCTTCCCAGCCGTTCCTCGTGCATCCATGTGCATACACTTTTTACTAAACTCAAATTACACTATTTCAAAATATATTTTTCTTTTCATAAACTACAAACCCTTTCTTTGCTAGTAAGGACTCGCCTGCCTCATTCTAGCAGCTGCCTGGCATTCTGCTGCATGGATAAGTCCTAATTTAACCACTTCTGTATTGTTTGATGTTTAGAATGTCTTCATTTTCCCACTATTACAAATAATCCTGGAATAAAGAACCCTAATGTTCAATCTTTACAACATCCTTGATTACTTATTACTTAAGAGGGAAACTGAGGCATCAGAAGGTCACAGCTGCTTCTGAATTAGAAGAGCGGTGTAAAGTGGTTGGAGCCTCCAGCTGGGCCCTGAGGCCCGGGGCCTCCCTTGGCCATCATGTCAGTAGTGTAACTGTCCACCTTCTCTGCTTGTTCCCATCTGTAAAATGGGAACAGTGGGAAGGTTCAGAATGTCAAGGGGAAAAGGCCCTTCCCCTGTTTTTGCACACGGGGCAGCAGTGCTTTGCTGAGGAGCTCACGGTAGCTGAACCGTGAGGCAAGGACTAGAATCCAGGGCCGGGCCAGGCTCCCAGTCCGGAGCTCTTCGCACTCTGTCAGGCTGGGCCCGTGGTGTCCCGGCTTCACCATGTGGACAGGTACTGGCTGTTGGTGATCGCCGCCCCGGTGGCTTCATCCTCCCAGCCGACACCCTAGACACAGCTGGCATCACTGAGCCCTCATCACAGTCAGGACACCGTCCTACAGGCTGTCATTCCTCCCAATAGCCTCTGAGGAAGGCAGTCTGGGCCTTGTTTTATGAGTGAGGAGAGAAGTTGAGGCCCAGAGGAGGTGCCTCAACTAAGGCCACGTAGCCAGGAACACGAGGAGTTGGGTTCGCATCCAAGCCTGTCTGACTGCAGAGCCGGTCGCAGCCCCCACCGCCCACTCGGCGCCCACAGCTCCTGGGCCTGCCCGCCGCCAGGAGCACGCCCGCCCAGCCCCATTCACCATGCCACGTGCTGCTTCCCTTACAGGTGTTCCGCGTGAAGGCCATCAAGCTGGGAGAGAAGCTTCTGCCGGCCTTCAACACTCCCACAGGAATCCCAAAAGGTGTTGTGAACTTCAAAAGGTAGGCCATCTTGTGGTTTCCCGCTTGTGGCTTTGGGTGCGTCTGTGCGGAACCTGAGGCACGGAGAGGCCTGAACTGGCTGTGGGAATCAGAGCGAGTCAGCGGCACAGCAGAAACTAGCCTTAACCACGGGCTTTCCAGGGCTGATCTTTGTCACCAGACCTGGGGCTTAGGATTCACTGGGCCCGATCTTTCCTAGTGGGGAGGGGGCAGCTGGTCTGTGACCGTCCCCCAACACTGCCTTGACTCACAGCCCTACAGGTGTGTCCAGCTACGGTCAGGAGCCAGTAGGCACATCACACCCTCCCGCCACAAGGAGGTACCCCAAACTGCTAGGGCATCTCAAGACCCTGAGTAGAGGGGCTCCTGGGCTGGGTCTCAGGAACCCAAGGTCAGAATCCAGAGACTTGGACTCCAAGGGATTACTGCCCTAGTCAGGTCACATAAGCCAGTAACTGAGCATTCCCAGACACAAACCCGGACTTCCAACTCCATTTTTAATAATACTTATTGGACTTTCCTCCTCTTTAAAAATAGTAAGTTCTTATTACAGAAAATGTGGATTATAGCAAAAGTGTTAGATAAGACAAAACTCCCGTGTGGTTCCACTAATTGAAGAAACCACCAGTAATCCTTCTTTCTACTGGCTTGGTTTTAAAACATTGATTCTTATCGGCTGCTTCCATGATTTTCCTTCCTGATCTATTGCTTAATTCAGTGTGTGAACTAGAGACTTTCTGGGTGGTCACTAAGTCACGGAATGTCAGAGTGGAAGGATCCTGGGCCATGCAATGAGAGAAGAGTAGTGCCAGTGCTGCAGCTGGGTCTTGCTCCAATGCCTGTGGGGTGCTTTCCTGCCCCTGTGCTGCTGCCCTTCCCTCTTGTGGGGACGGGAGTGTGTTTATATCCGCTCATTTTCTAGATGTGGTGACTGACATCCAGAGAGGGGAAGGGATGGGGTCAGAGAACTAATGACCAGCCAGCTTGATGATGGATGAATCTTCATGAGCACAAGTGTTGCTCCTGGGGACACCCAGTGCCCCCATTGTCTTGCCTTTCCTCACTCTGTTCTTCCACCTGTCATCTTCCTCTCACAGCTTCCCTGGCCAGCAGAGGTCAGCTCCCCTGCCACCTGTGCCCTTAAAGCCAGAAGCCTCTCCTGGTCTCCAGATGCTTTATCTGCCTCTTTATGGTCTCGTCACATGCCTCTTCAGGTTCCCTGCCATTGAAGCCTGGGAGCTTCTTGAGGGCAGGATCTGTGCCCAATTCTTTGCTCGTCCCTTCAACAAATACCTGTGTTCGGGACTGTGTGCAGGATAAGAGATTAACCACGACACTGTGCCGACCGCTTATCGGAGCAATTCTGCATGCCCAGCATGCGCTAAGGGTTTCCAGACGTTGCCTCACCAAGTACTCCTCATGGCAACCCTTTGAGGGTAGATAATTATATTATCTCCGTTACTCAAACAGAGTCTCGGGGAGGTCAGGTAACTTGCCCAAAATCTTATAGCTGCTAGGTAACTGGGGATACGACTTAAGCCCTTTTGGTCAGAGATTGGAAGCTCTGCTCTGAAGGCCTGCCTGCCCTCCCTCGGACAGGAGCCCTGCCGCCCCTGTGCCACAGGAGCAGACCCCCAGGAGATGTAGAAGGCACCCGGGAGCTCCCCGGGGCCGTTCTGGAGGCTCTCCCACAGCCCCGAGTCTGGGAGGAAGGCTGTAATATTTCCACCAGACTTCCCCATCCCATCTCCTGGCTGATGTCTTACCTCAGCGCTCTCCGTCCACCAGCAGCTCCCACCAGCTGCCTGGGAGGGAAGCAGGGGCCCTGGGCTCTGGTCGAGTGCCTCCATACCTCTGCCTGTGCTTCCTCTCCGTCCTGGGGAGGTCCCACTGTTTGGGTCAGCCTGCCTGGGGCTTCGCAGGGGAGAGGGACTCGCCTTCTCCGCCCCTTCACTTACTGTCTCTGTGGTTGGAGAGCATTCCTGGGATGTGACCTCACATAAACCTCACCATAGGCCACAGAGGGGCCCCCCCCGGGGCCAATCAAATCCTGTTCTCAATGCCAGGGTTGACTTCTCAGAGCCGGATGTTTGGATCACTGCTCAGATTTCTTTCCCACAAACACTGATCCTGGAGAAACACAACCACAGCTGTCATGGAGCCAGGACAAAAACACAATATCTGTGTGGCTTTCTGTCCCAGGGATAGCTTCTCAGGCCTCACTCCCTGGAGTCTGGGAGAGGACCTTAGCTCAGTCGTCCTTCCCTTGTCTGTGCATGGCCCTGCCCTGGCTGGCTGCCTTACCCCTGTCCCTCAGAGCCCAGACCGGATGCAACACAGATCCTGACATTTCTGATTAAGAAAATGCATTTATTTTTAGGCTGTTTGCATGCTGTCAGTGCTGTATACATATGTATGTGTATGCATATTTCCTGGCAATGCCTCCCTTTCGTTTTCTGGGTGAGAGAGTCTGTTGCTAAAAAAACGCCTCCCTGTTCCAGCCCGGGGAATGTCAGGGATGTTTATGGCCCGCGGTGCGCTGAGTTTGCTCTTTAGAGAGGGCCTGTTGGTGGGAGCTGGGCCGTGCACTGCTGCCGGGGCCCAGGGCCTGGGCAGGGCCTGCCCTGGGCAGCTCTGGGAGGAAGGGCCAGACCAGATCCGGGCGCGAAATATAGATAACTAGGCCCTGCCCCAAAGTGAGCCTGACTGCTCCTCCTGTCTGGGAGGCAGAGGCGAGGCAGCTGTGACCCTTGACCTGCGAGGACCACTGAGAGGCTGCCGAGCGCCCAGTCCAAGGATTAATCTCTGTCAACCGCACAGACACACTCAGATCATGCAGGCTGAGATACACACTGGTGCGACACACTCGCACACAAGCACATGTTTGCACAGATAACTGCATCTTGGTAACTGCACGTGTTTATCGAGCATTCGCTGTGCACACACGATGTGAACACACAATCTGGATTCTCTCTCTTCAACCTCACCATGACCACAAGGACTCCATTTCACAGTGAAGACACTGAGGCAGAGAGAGGTGAGGTCGCTCCCCAAGGTCACACAGCCGTGGAGTGAAGTTAGAATGAGCATCCAGGTCTGTCTGGGTCCAAAGTTCACAATTGTACCATACACATGAGTGCGCATACAGACATACAGATGCCCATGGGAGCTTCTGCCGTCCTGGGGAGGGGCATTGTGGAGCGACGCCTTCTGCCAGGGGACAGAACACAGGCTGCAGACCCACTTGCAGGCTTAACAGACTGGGAGGGAGGCAGAGGGCAGAGCCACCATGATCCCAGGGCCTTCAGGGCTGATCAGAAGCCCTCCTGGTCTCTGGATGCCGCCCAGAACAGGTGCATTTGGGGCACAGAATACCTAGGATGTGGATTTGGATTCAGCTTTATCAGTTCTGTCCCTTGCTGTGTGACCTTAGAGAAGTGTTTCCCTCTCTCTGAGTCTGAGTATCCTCACCTATGATGTAAGAATCATGGTATCTACCTCTGAAGTTGGATATGAAGATAAAATAAGATGCCACAGCTGTCCGGCACCCATCAGGAACTCAATAATTCAAATTATAATTTTAATAAACTATAAACACATGATTTATGTGTGCATAGTTACATAATGTGAAAAATGACCGTCATTACACGCCTAATTTATACCTCCTGGTAGCTCTGTGAGATGTGGGAACCATCATTTAACAGATGAGGAGACTGAGGGCGAGAGAGATGAGCCGACCTGCCTGAAGTCGCCGGCTGGGCGCCGCAGGAGGCGGCATTTGAAGTCAAGCAGGAGAGGGAAGGCGCCGGCCCGCTGCCCACCTCTGGTCTGCCTGTCTGCCAGGCTGGCTCCACTGCAGGGAGCCCACTCGGGAGGGAGGGGAGAGGAAGGAGAGGCTCATGTGGGGGAAAAAGAGAACAAAAGACAGCTGGGTGATTAGTGGCTGTTTTGACCTTGAATTTCTCTGCGAGGCAGGAAGCATCATTATTCAGGAAACCCTCTGTGGGTACCCACGGCTCCCACTGAGATGGCTGGAGAGAGAAGTCTCGCTTGGCCTGTGGGGAAGAGCGACCCAGAGCAGACAGCTTCCTCTTCCCTCTGGGGGGATGTGGGGCCATCTGGGTGGGAGACTGTTCGGGGATGCACAGAGTCCAGTCTGAATCTGGCCTCCACCATCTACCAGCTTTGACATTCCGAGACCTTACTTCCCTCTCTGAGCCTCAGTTTCCTCTTTGTGTAATGGGATGAATGATGCTTTACCTTGTGGGCTTTAGATGAAGTCGAGATGCAAACAGCTCACCCCGGTGCCTGCCACCTGCAGTAGGTCAACACACAGAAGCTGTTTGAGTTATTATCTGTGAGCCAGGCCCCCCTCTGTGCAGCCCTTCCCTCCCCACTGCCCTCAAGCCAGGGAAATACCCAAAGAGGTGGACACAGGAAGAAGGTGGGGTTCCCGCTTTTCATCTGCCCCTATTCCGACCCCAGCCACAGCAGTGTACCCCACACACCGCTCCACAGACTGAAGCAGACAGATGGCCTTCAGCCAGAGGACAGAAAGTGTTCTGCAGGGACTTTGTGGTCCCTGATGGCATTGTCCATATCACCTATAAATTCGGGTGCCAGGTCTTGGCCAGCAACTCCCAGGAGCTGCTCGACGAGAGAAACAAAGAATGGTGCAGGAAGACAGGCCTGGGTTCAGATTCCCTTTGGCAAGCTGCTTCACTGACCTCCGTGTCCTCCTTAACATCCGGGCTTACTGGTACCAATTCCCAGGGTGGGGTAAGGATCAGATGGCCAGAGCTCCCGGACGGGGCCTGGCATGAGTGGGTGCTCCCCCACTGAGCAGTCTCCTCCCCCCATTACTCTCAGCAGGGGAGCCAGGCCCACCAGCACTGGGGTGACAGTGGTGCTTCTGTTTTTTCACAGCGGCTCCAACAGGAGCTGGGGCTGGGCCATGGCCGGGAGCAGCAGCATCCTGGCTGAATTTGGATCCCTGCACCTGGAATTCTTACACCTCACCGAGCTCTCTGGCAACCAGGTCTTTGCAGAAAAGGCAAGTGTTCTCCCTGCTCCCCTAACACCAAATAACTCCTCCCTCTCCTCCCCACTCAGCAGGTCTCTCCGGTCACAGCTAATACTGCTCATGGGAGCTGGCAGCCCCCAGCTGGAGGTGGCAGGAGGGTGCACGCAGGGAGTCATCAGGGTTCTGCCGGGGCAGGGAGGAGAGCAGGCTGCCAGCTCGGCGCAACCACATATATGTGGAACTGGGACAGAGGGCACGAACTGAAACCCAGGCACCAGCTCCCATCGGCAAGAACTGGCCACTGGGTGCAGAAGTCCCCTTTCCAGAGACAGTCAACTTTTTCATGGGAGATCTACTGCCTTTTCCTTCCAGATGCTGCCTAGCTCATGTTGTCAGCAGGCTGGCAGAGCAATTTCACTCTACAGCAGAGGCACACGTCTGTTCTTCCTCACTGTTACCAGGCTGGCTTGGGCCACAAGGAGTGCTGAGAGCTAGCTGCAGGCATCAGCCGGCCTGACAGCTGCCCGCTCCGCCCCTCTCTGAAGCCCTCCAGAAGAGGCTGTTCCTCCATGTGACAGCCCTCAGCAGTCCCGGCGGTCTGGAGGTGGCGCTGTGGGTCTAACCCTAAACCCCAGGAAGGGAAGGGTTCATTCACCACACTCAGAGGGCACTTGGGCTCCTTTACCAATTGTCCCTTCCGGTGTCCTGCCTAGGGAGGTGAAGTCCCACCTCCAAGAATATCCCTTTGGGGGGCACCTGAGTGGCTCAGTTAGTTAAGCGACTGCCTTCGGCTCAGGTCATGATCCCGGAGTCCGGGGATCGAGCCCCACATCGGGCTCCCTGCTTGGCAGGAAGCCTGCTTCTCCCTCTCTCACTCCCACTGCTTGTGTTCCCTCTCTAGCTGTGTTTCTCTCTGTCAAATAAATAAATAAAATCTTTAAAAATTAAAAAAATATATATCCCTTTGGAGGCACCTCTGCTCCCAAAGCCTTCCCTTCTCTGAAGGTTAGACTCTTGGGGTGCCAAGGGAGCCGGGAGATCATAGACTCACACCTCGACCCAGCGGCTCCCAGTCGTGTGTCCACCAACCAGCCTCAAACATCACCCTTCCTGCCTCTAGGAAACACATCTCGGGGGGGGGGGGGGGCTCACCCAGGCCCCAGAATCTGCATTTTAATAAGCACCCATGAGCTTTTTGATGCCAGACTTAAGAGCACTGGTTATTCAGTGTGGGAATCCCCCTGAGCACTCTTGAGAAGCTCAAGAAGAGCTTCTCAGCCCCTTGATCACTTCCTCTGTGTTGGGGCTCACTAACCCCTAATAGCGTGTCATGTCAGACCTGCCTTCAGAGCATGTACTGGGAGGACTCTGCCTCCCTGTGACACCCTTGCCTTGCAAGTTCATGAAAGAAGTTCCATCCCATTTCCTGATGGGTGTTATTTGCTGATCCATTTTCTTACCTCCAGACCTTCCCTCCCCCAGCCACTCCATTTCCTTTGCTCTTGAGTCAGACTTCTCTGGGAAGGTTGCGACTAGCTCACGCTGGAGCGGGACACGGAGCTCACTCTAGTCCCTGGCTAGTCTGGACAAACTCACTACCACTGCCTGAGCACTGTGCTGGGTACCTCCAGATCCTGAGGTGGGTCTTCTTGTTATCCACATTTTACAGAGGAGGAAACAGACTCAGAGGTTCGGTCACTTGCCCTGGGTCGTCCAACTGGTAAGTGATAAAGCTAGGATTCAAGCCCAGGACTTTCTGACTCCAAAGCCCACAGTCTTTCAAGACCAGATTAGTATAGCAAGCTTCAGGCTTTCCCTCTAGAGTCCATCTGCCTGTCTCTCTGTCTCCCTCTACATTTATATTCTCTGGCTATTTTCATCCCCCAATCATGCCTCCCACAGAGGCAATTATTGGCAGTCAACAAATTGGCCCAAATTCTAGAAGCACCGTACCCTCCAGGGGAGCTAATTTAGCCTGCTTCACTGCTCACCACCAGGACAGTCGAGAATAACTCAGGTCCAAGCACATTCCTGTCCTCTATAATGGACCCCGTTAACATAAATGGATATAAAATCTCATGAGGTAAAGCAGAGTGCTGTCCCTGGGAAAGAGAGGTCGGACAGCCAAAAGGCTGCTCTCCCGGCTCCTCACCTTGTAGATTAACGTACAAACATGCTACAGTACTGTCCCCGAGGGCCTTGACGTGCTGGAAGGATGGCGTGTCCTGCCAGAGGATGGACAGACCCCAAGGGATAAAGCCTTCCCGTGTCTGGTTGCAACCCAAAGGTTGCAAATGTAGCCTCTCCCTGCTCCAGCCAGGCAGCCTCTGACCCGTGTTACTGCACAGTCCTGCCCTGACCTGTGTTGGACACAAGGGCTACTCCGTGTGCCCAGCCGAGCCCTGCCTCATGTCTTGCTCTGCCACTTATGAACGGAGTGACCGTGGGCAGACCATTGAAACTTTGGGATGCAGGCTTTGTCACCTGTTACACAGGGATAATACCAGATGGGTTGTTTGAAGGTTCTGAGGCGATGTATGTAATGGGTCAGGCTCAGAAGGACTAAGAAATGGGAACAGCTGTTGTTAGGGCAGGGGTGTTGAGGAGCCCAGGCCTTTCCCCTGGAATGGTTTCCCCTGGAATGGTATCCGACACAATAACATATTCCTGGCTGAACGCCATAAAATTGCCAGTATTGACCATTTCTGATCTATTAAAAAGGTAGTTTTACCGGTAGCACTTACAAATGAGCTATTATCACTCATAGGAACCAACTCCCCTCCTGAAAAGGCCCATCCCCCAAAGCAATGCACAGTGAGGAAGGGGTGAAGTGAGGGAAATGTGGGGGACCTTGCAGGGCCCCAGGCGGAGTGGTCAGTGCAAACGCGGTGGCCAGGCTGCCCCGTGGCCACGTCCTGCCATGCCTCACACATGGGCCCAGGGCATGGCTGTCTCGCCACCTCCAGGTTGGGGCCTGCTGTTGGTTGTGCAGCTCTCCCTCCTGCCTCGTTGGAGCGGTTCCCTCTTTGGATCCAAAGAAGCTGCCTCCTTTGGTGGCAGCAGCTGAGAGTCCCTGGCTCCTTCCAGAAAGTGAAGGGGCGTCTGGTGTCTGTTTCTTGGCAGGTCAGGAACATCCGAAAGGTCCTCAGGAAGATCAACAAGCCCTTCGGCCTCTACCCCAACTTCCTCAGCCCAGTAAGCGGGAACTGGATGCAACGTGAGTATAGGGATGCTGCCGCCCGGCCTTGCGTTCACTGCCACTGGGATCCTGTGCAAGGCACCGGGTCAAGGTGGGACCTCAATGTGAGGAGGGACACATTATCAGAGCCACAGGCCAGCGAGGCCTTTGCTCCATGCTCCTGGGCACCACCCGCCCTGCTGGCCTTCATGTCCTTGTGTTCTGTGTGTCCGTGTGTGTGACGGGTGTGGTGGCTGCCTCCCGTGAGGCCTGCCCTCTGCGTGCCCTGTGCACTCCCTGTCTCCAGGTTCCTGTCTCTTCCGCTGCCACTGAAGCCTCTCTGGTCATCCCCCAGACTAGTAGAGCCATTCCACATAGAACTGTCTATCTACTCCTGCAGTGGCCCCAGGAAAGACTAGCATCCTCTCCCAGCCCCTCGGATCAGGTGCCCCCCCCAACTTTTTTTTTTTTTTAAGATTTTATTTATTTGACAGAGAGAAACACAGCGAGAGGGGGAACACAAGCAGGGGGAGTGAGAGAGGGAGAAGCAGGCTTCCCGCCAAGCAGGAAGCCCGATGTGGGACTCGATCCCGGGTCTCCGGGATCATGACCTGAGCCGAAGGCAGTTGCTTAACCAACTGAGCCACCCAGGCGCCCTGCCCCCCCTCCAACTTTAATCTTTTTTTTTTCCTATCCTTAAGCAGAGCCTAACTATATAGCAATACAAAAATCATTAATTTACTAGGGTATCTTGTGCAGGCCAGAATGGGTCCTGGGATTCTTGCTGTTCTCTGTTCAGAGGCTTGTGCCTCAACCAGATGGGCGTGGTCCACTGTGGAACCTCATTGATAGCCCCCAGCTCTACCCACCAAAACAGAATAAGGTTTGGGGGGGCGTGCAGGGCGAAGGGTGTGGAAGAGTCTCCCAGGACCCTGGGATTGCTCGCCTCTCAAGAGGCCCTTAATCATGAGGTCACAGCGCGAATTGGTGGCAGCAGGTTCCCTGGGCCCTTACTCTAGGGGCTTGTCAGAGCCCCCCACCCCCAACCCCACAAATTCCACCGCCCTACTCCCCCTCGTCCCCATCCTCTACCATTTCTACTGAAACAAGGAGCCCTCTCCCTTTCCCCTGCCACCAGCCCTAGTTGCTATGACATCAGCGAGGGCTCAGGAGTAAAGTGCTTGAGACCGGTCACTGCATGACTGCAGGAAATGCACTTTATTACTGCAAGCCTTGGTTTCCTCTCTTGCAAATGGGAGAAGAGCTTGAGAGAGCTTTTTTGTGCACCATGGAGGGATGTGGGAGTAATGGTCAGAAGCTGCAGGAAACGGATTTCAGTTCATCTTCCAAAGATGACATGTGTTGTGCCAAAAGGTAATGAGAGCCCATCAGTAAAAGTATGCAAGCAGGGCCTGGAGGTCAGACCAGCCTGCAGGGACATGGGGGAGAAACTGCAGAGGCCTTATTCTTGCAACCCTGAGCCTCTGTGATCGCAGGTCCAGGAGGCCCAGAAAATGTCACCCAAGGAATTTTCCCCCACGATGACCTCACCCCCAAGTGGCCTCCTGCAAGAACCACTTCCAGAAATACAAAGTATTTTTAACCAAGACACACGCCAAATCCAAAAGTGTAGGGAGAAAATGAAGGTTTGAGTTACAGATTATGGCCCCGGGAAGACAGTTCAATAACTGTCACTGCTTTTAATTGCAAGGCCTGACTGGGTAAAGAGATAAACTAGCCAACTGCTGGCCTTCGCTGCTCTGGGACAACAAGGCCGCAGAAGCCCCCCCCCCTCCCCCCCGAAGGAGAGAGACGTGGCCTCCCTGTCTGAGCAGCTACCTTGGCAAATTCCAGGGAGCCCCCCTGCCTCCCCTGCACTCCCAACCCTGCTGAGAAGCAGAACTTTCTTTTCAGGTCGCACCAGGGATGGCAGGACTGGGCAAAGTCAGTCACATATGGAAAATTGTTTCATATTAATAAAATATGAATCTGAGGCCTGCTAAAGGACAAAGGGAAAGCTCAAAAGTCCTGCTCATCTGGGCACCTGCCTGCCTCCCTCGCCGACTCCAGCACCCAGGCTTATCTCAGGTTCTCCATGGTTTCACTGGGATTTTTGGTAATTGCGTGTTTTCCAACAGACAATAACATTCCCGGCTTGCATAAGCTCAGTGTGTTCACCTTTCCTCTTCTTGAATCCTTGGTTAGCCCATTTATAACCACAGGAGCTACAGCTTGGGGAGAGGGAGTTGGGGCTGTGCCCTGGCCCCAGGCTCCTGCTCTCACTGCCCCCCATTCCTGCTGGACCCCAAGCTGCAGGGTAACAGGAGAGGCCAAGACTCTCCTGCCACCAGTCCACCAGTCCTGGCGGTGATCCACCAGGCTCCTGCTGGTACCTAGCACAGACGAGACCCATACTCGCAGAGCCACATAGAGCTCAGAGGGCTGCCTTCCAGTCAGTGTGGCCCCCAGAGGGGCTTGTCTGCCTGGTCCGCTGCCTGATTCCCACACTTTGCTCAGTGGGAAGGTGTGACAAGTCCACATTCTCCCCAGTGGGGTTAGTGGTATGAGCTGCCCATCAGCCCCAGCCTGGCCTCGTCTGCTGGGTCTTGGTGCTTTCCGACGGGCCAGTTCCCAGGCTGTATGGTGACCACTTCTTGCTGCTAAGTGTGATGACAGTATTGACGTGGTCAGGAAGCAGCAGGGCCCATCTCTACTCAGGCTCACAGACACCAATTCACACTCCTCTTGCATTTTATTGATCAAAAGATGGATGCCTAGAGAGGAAATTGGCTTGCCCTGAGCTAATGGCAGATGCGCGTCTTCCAATTCCCACTCTGGGCTCTCCGTGTACCACACAGTGCTGGGGTAGGACACCACAGGCACACACTAGCCAGAAAGCAGTGGGACCTCCAAATGAAAATTGTTCATGTATCCCCAGGAGCGTGTCCTGTCGCAAACACCCGTGGAAATCCCGGGCGCCTGGCACTCCTCTCCTACACACGCCCAACAGATGGCGCCCTCGGCCACGTCCTACACACACTGCAATCGCATGATGAAGTCCCAACTCTTTGGCTTTGGCCTTCCAGGCCCTTCCAGCACAGCTCAAACCTCCCTTCCTTTCTTTCGTTTGGGACTTACCGGGTGTCCATGATGTGCCATACAGTCAGCGGGCATAAAATGTGAATCCTCCTCAGCCCCTCCTTATAGAGAGCCCGCAGCCTGGTTGGGGAGGCGGACCCCTGAGCAGATACTGATGCGGCTCTGGGAGCCTTGGAGAGCAGACACCCAGCAATGCAAGGATCCTGAGGTGCCACGGGGCCAGATCTGAGTGCCCATCTCACTCGCTCCTCGTGGTCCCCCACAGGGAAGGACGGTGAGCAGGCGTAGGAGAACTCTGAGAAAGGCCTTTCTGCAGAGGGGGTGCCTGAGCTGAGGTGTAGCAGTGAGGAAGTGCTAGCCATGCAAGGCGGGGAGAGGGGTGTTCCTGGTGGAAGGGTCACTAGATGAGCGATAACTGAGGAGGTGTGGGGCTAGGAGTCTGGGCGGCAGAGAAAACAGTGACAGGCTGCAGGCCCAGAAGAGTGTGGAGATGGCCGGGTCCCTGGCCACATGCCTGTGGGCCTCTTCTGTGGGCTGTGAGCTGTGGGAGGTCCCTTCAGCAGAGGCCAGCCACAATTGACTTGCAGCCTTCCCCAAGCCCCGCCTGGTATGGACCTCCTGCTCCAGCTTGGGATGGAGCATCGGCACGGTGGGCCTAGCATACCCCCCCCATTCCTCCCTTTGTGCTTCCTCCGTGCCACAGTGGGGGGTCGGGGCTGTGCTGTGCTGGTGAGGGTCCCTTCGCACAGCAGGGTCCAGCCCCATGGACCCCCTCCCATGACTCCCCAAGGCTCAGGATTTCTCGGATCTGTTCCAATTTTTGCAAGTCCTGTGCCCTTGCTGGACCATGATTTATTTATGGGGCTGGAAAAAGCTGGAAGGGCTGTTTGCTCTGGGTATTCCTCTCATCCCACTTTCCTGGTCCCCACCTGTCTTTACCCTCTGACTTTTGGTCCTGCTCTCTTCACACTTGTCCTTTCTATCTCTACACAGAGAAGCAGCACATGTTCATCCTCTGGTTAGCTGTAAAATGGCAGAAAGGGAGGGCTCTGCCATCTCGGTGGCCTTGGCGGAGCTACATAGGTGCACCCACAGTGTTCCCATCTGGGAGAGGGGCTGGCAGTTGCCTACCCTGTGCTTCTCCGGAGGTTGTTGTGGATGGTGCGGTAAAGCTCCCGGCCCACAGCAGACCCTGGAGAAATGGTAGTTTTTGATGGATTCCCTGCTTCTTTCTCTCTTCCCCCCACCTACCTTTCCTCCCTTCTCTCTTCCTATCCCCACTTTCTCCAGAGGAGCTGGAAATACCCTCCCCATCGACCCTCCCCCACCTTACTCTGCTCCCATTTTCCTTCTGCTCCCTGTCTCTCTGCTCAAGTGCATCTTAACAGGGAACTGAAGTTTGCTTTGTTGTATCTATTAAATGCCTTTATGTTTCCCTGTCGTTAAATTTTAAAGCACGTGAGTGAAGTGTTTTCCATGTCTTATTTCTTTGGTTAAGTGCTCCTGGTTGATCTTCCTTCTCCAGGGATAGCTTTGGGTGGAGAGGCTCAGTTCTGCCCCATGAGCAACCCCAGACAGTTGCCCCAAGGGCAAAGACAGGCTCCTCAGACCCAATTCTCCCCAACCCCCTGCTCCTTGGAAACTCCATTTATCCTGGCCTGTTCAGCGGAAGCTCGGTTTTTCCAAGTAGCTCTGTATTCTGACTAAATTAAGCCTCCCGTTCCTCCTTTCCATGGCCTTTTATGAACCTGCCCAGCATTAATTACCATGTTTGTCACCGGGTAATAAAAATCTCTGAACTCCCTGCCACCAGATTATCTTTTTAAAGAAATGCAACTCATTTACAGTTAATAACCAGAGGCCCTGCGGTCCTTGGCCTGCTAAAGTGACATGATTTATACCCCTGGGTGAGCCGTGCGCTTGTGCTCCCGATACCGGTGCTCAGGATGGCCCTGGGTTCCCAGAGTCTCAGCCTGGAGCTTCCTGTCTGCCCCTGCTCCTGCAGGGCTCAGAGGCTGCCAGCTAAAGGCTTGCTCCCCACCTGCACATGGCCCTGGGGGTGGGGGGCACCGAGACCAGTGGCCAAGACTCGCTGCCCTGCCCAGGAGCATTCCCTCGGGGAAGCTGGCCGGCCTCCTCAGCAGGTGGAGGCAACGCTCCCGTCCTCTCTCTCCTCACAGACCACGTCTCGGTTGGAGGCCTCGGGGACAGCTTTTATGAATATTTGATCAAATCCTGGTTGATGTCAGCCAAGACAGATGTGGAGGCTAAAGATATGTACTACGAAGCCTTGGAGGTAAGACAGGTGCCTGCTCCTTCGTGGGCAGCTGGTCATGCACCCCCAGCTCTGGCCCTGACCCCTGAGTGTGGGGGCCTTGCCCACCCCTCCCCCATGGCGAGCTGGCCAGAAGAACAAGATAGTCTCCCTCCCCGCCACGTGCTTTGCACACCCAGCTGTGACTACTCAGATGCCTTGCAATTAGGGCCGTGTTAGCATCCATGTTAGCATTTTACAGATGCAAAACCCATGTTCAAGGAGGTAAAGCCATTTGTCCAAAATCTCACAGGAAGTGGCCGTCGGTCTGATTCAGAAATCACAGTGTCTAGGTCTCCGTGAATGTGTCAGAGCCCAGAACACAGCCAGACACTGGCCTGGGAGCCCCCAAATGAGGCTACCAAAGCAAGAACCTCAGCCATCTCCCCGCAGAACCCAAGGGGGTGTAATTAGCCTGTGCAAGCGGGGCGGGGCCTCCCTCAGTAGAACATCCAGTTCTGCTCCTTTTCTTTATGGGGATGGAAACCAAGGCCCAGAGAGGGGAAGGCACTTGCTCAAAGCCACACAGCACAGAGCTGGCAGAGCTGGAGCTAAAGCCAGATCTTCTAAGCCCGTCCCAGTGTTTCCCCCACCGTCCCTCCCTATTGCTGTTCTGTCTACAGGGTGAGACCTGAACAAGGGACGGTAGGCTGAGATGAGTCTCTCCAAAGAGAGGGAGAATTCAGGATGGTTAGGCTGACCTATCGGAAAGGGGGGTTATGGAATCCCATTAGCCTATCAGTAGGTATTTCTGAGCCCAACTAAGGAAAAGGCACTGGGTAGGCTCCAGGCCTCAGTTTCCCCATAAAGTAACTTGAGCAACTTGGATCTAGTCTGCCACCTTGGTCTGAGGTGCTGTATCCCCTAAACTAGACTTCTTGATCCTCTCCCCTTCGAAGTCAGTTCCTCCACACAGCAGTCAGAAGAACTGGAAACTCATGTCTCTACCTCACTGGTTCCCCTTTTGCATTTGGAAGAAGCTAGACTCCTCACCTCTGCCCACTCGATCTAGACCTACCAATCACCTTGAAGCCTTTCCCCTTTACTCTCAGTTCTGGTCCCCAGCCTTCCTAAAACACACCAGACTCATCCCCACCTCAGGGTTTTTGTACTTGCTGTCCTCTCGTCCTGGAATAGCATTCAAATGGCGGGGCCTCATTTACTGGTCAGCCAAATGCCCCTGGAAACTGGCCTTTTGTAGCCTCTCTCTGTCACATACACCAGACTTAGTCTCTTCTTCACCCTCATCAACATCGAAAATTACTCCCTGCACCTGTTTGCTTACTTGTTCATTGTCTGCCTTTCCCAAGCAGAATGTGAGCATCTAGGAGCAAGGATCTTGTCGAGTCATTCACCCTGTCTGCCTCACTCCTAAAAGAGTACCTATACATAGGAAGTGTACAGTAACTATTTTGTGAACAAGTGAACACATGATTGCTGAAGGGATGGATGGATGGATGGATGGATGGATCAGTGGGGTGGATGGATGTGTAGGTAGAAGAATGGATGGCTGGCTGGATGGACAGATGGGTAGGTGGAAGGGTGGGTGGGTGGGTGGGTGGATATATGGGTGGAAGGAGGGATGGGTAGGTAGGTAGAGGATAGGTGGATGGATAGGTGGATAGGGAGGTGGAAAGATGGATATGTGGGTAGGTATGGTGGATGGTTGGGTATGGAACAGTTGGATAGACAGATGAATGAGGTCTAACTACCCTCTGCATGAATCTGGCCAGGAATGGTAGTGCTTAAAGGAAGCCCATTGGAACAGGTGTCCACAGCCAGGGACTTTTTAAACTGTGGGCTTGGTGATGAGTTTTCCCCTACCCAGCTCCCCAGCACCAAGACCTTGGTCATGAAGCCGCTACTGGGGCTCCAGTCCGATCTCTAGCTGCATCTCAGCCCCAGCTTCGGCTTCTGCTGAGCTCAGACAACGGCCAGTGTCTGCTGTCAGGGGATCAGCATTCAGCCTGCACAGAGTGTGCTGCCTGCAAAGGCCTGTGGGCACTTTTCCGCCATTCCTTGAGGGGTAAACATGAAGTTAGTGAGCAGCCTGGTTCCCTGCCCTCGGGGCACACTGTGGTTGAGGCTTCAAGGGAAGAAATGGCCATGAATTATTTAAGCAAACTGGGAGCTTTATGGAAAGCACTTGATTGAAGAGAAGAGAACTTGGCTTTGCTCCCCTCATTTGATATCCCCAGTGAATATCCTGGAGTGTCTCTGACCCTGAGTAAAGACTGGGCCTCTGGCAAGTTTGGGGCTTTGAAGAATACTCTGGTAATTCTCAACCTTGTCCACACGTTAAAAATCACTGGGGAAGCTGTAATATCCAATTGCTCAGGCTGCACCCTGACAAGGCTCCCTCAGAACCTCTGGGCTGGGGGCTGGGAAACAGCCTGGAAAGCTTCCCTGGGCGGTGAGGCCGCTGTCTAGCTGGGGTAAGTGGAGATAATTCAGACAGGCCAGCAGGGGCACACTCTTGAGGCTCACAGTCGGATGGGCAACAAGAAGAACAGGGTGAGCATCTGTCACCGTGGCCTCCTCCGTGCCCTGACTGCCTTGTCTTATTTAGCCCCATCTTACAGATAAGAAACTGAGGTCAAAGCCAGGGTACAAACACAGATCTGACTGACTCCAGATCCAGTGCTCCTGCCAACCACAAAGGAGCCTGGCTTGCCTGAAGTCTTCCTGGGGAATGGGGCAGATGGGGTCCACCCCAAGAGGCATAATCTCATGGACATCCCAGGAATTATTCCCATGTTACAGATGAGGAGAGGGAGTCTTCAGAAAAGGGAAATCATTTGCCAAGGGTCAGCCGATGGTCACATTGCAGAGCTGGCATTGAAGAAGCCCAGGTCTCCGTACCCCCACTCAGCCCTGCGGGTCTCCTGGATGATTTAAGCCTAACCAGTTAGTTACCAGCCTGTCCCATCTTGTGTTTTGCTAAGAGCTCTAGAAAGCCTTGTTTGGTTGGTGTTTTGTTTTGTTTTGTTTTCATCTTTGCGCCTATCTGCCTGTCTCAGTTGTGTCCTCACAGTGAGACTGGTCTGTCATTTCCTCTTTACCACCATTACTTCCATTTGGAGTGAACCCCAAATGGAGATAACCCATGGGAGCCAGTCTTGAAGCGACAGTCGCTGCACTGCCACCAGAGGCGTCACAGGATCTCTCTCACATGTCTGCGTCCACAACGGTGACTGAACCAGATTTCTGCACCCTGGACTAGCCTGCCACCCCTCCTCCCCATCTGCGTGGACCCAGCTCTGCCCAGGAGCAGACTCAGCCCTGAGTGGGCGGCTCCCCAGGCCCCCATGGCTCAGGCGCCCTGGCACGGCACATCATCAGAGCTTCCCCTCCTGCTGCTCAGTGAGGGTCCTGCAGCCAGCCCACCAGCTGGGACCTTGCAGGAGGGGGAAAAGGAACAAATAGATCCAAGAGCGAATGTTGTTTGAGCACCTTCTGTATGCCTGTGCCTGGCTGAAGAGTGGGGGTGGTGACAGCTTCTGCTGTCAGGTGGCACTCGGAGTCCTGAGAGAGAGACAGGGTTGCCACTGAACACGTGCATATGGACGCAGAAGGTGGGGACAGCACCACGTAGAAAGGGGACGAGAGGCGAGAACCGTGGCAGCAGGGACAGGGACCGGGGCAAGGTCTCCTGCGCAGCACAGGGTGGGCGTGGCGCATGCGCAAAGGCAAGCTGAGGCCCCAGAGTGGAGGCAGAGCGCATGTCTTTCAAAATGCTGGCTGGGATGAGCCACTTGATCCTCTTGTCTATAGAGGGCATGACACCCATGTGCCTGGCTGGTTGGGGGCATTCCCATGTGTGTTTGATTTTGTTGGGAATCTCTACTAACAAGTGAACTCCCTGAGCCA